>QNQO01001456.1:0-269089 GCA_003290165.1 Berberis thunbergii | reverse complement strand
AATTAGGAAATCTTAATTAGAGCATTATAAAATAGTTGGAAAAACCTAGCCTCATTTTGTTTTTTTTTTTTGCACACACAAAATAACGGGATGAACTTACCTAAAGAATTAGGGGAAATAAGAAGAAGAAGAAGAAAAAAAAATAATAATAATAAATGCATAACACCGGTGAGTCTTCTTCGTTCTCTTTTACTTTTTTTAGATTAATCAAATGATTAAGGTTAAGGTTTAATACAAATATAAATCTGAAATATGAATTTTTATCGTATTTTCATATGAATTGGTTGAATTAAAAAAGGAAAACCTACAACTAGGTTTTTATTTAAATCCCGTAATAAATACAGCTTTGCGCAGTCTTAGTAGTTTTAGTGGATCGAGAAATTCTAGATGTAAGAAAATCTTCAAATTAAATCCGTACATTCATAACACACGTATAAAAAACATATCACTGGTTTGGAGTTCATCCAACGGTTAGATCCCCCTCGAGGCAGAAACAAATGTCAGTGGTTGAATTTTAGAAATTCAAGTATATAAAAGTGTTGGTAGAAATTAGTGAGTTTTCCTCTATTCTCTTTTCATATATTTTTGCTTGGAAATTTTTTTGTAAGTGATATGGATTTTTTTTATACCTAATAAGCTTTAGATTTATATTTGGGATGAAGTGGAGTTTGAGAAATCAAGGTCGGAAACATTTTTCAATTATGAGCTAAAACTTGTTTGTATATTCTATCAGTCTTGATTCTGTGCAATTTTTCTATACTGGTTTTGATTGAGTTCTTTAGGGTGTACTATATCATGCTATATAAATTTTCCTGTTGGAGTCTAGTTTCTAAAGGATATTACGGTATCACAATCTGATTTTTTTGCAGAAAGATATACTTGTTTTAGTGACAAGAGGTAAATCTGGACGAATGCTGACAAATGACTTGTTTTGTTTGTAAAATCTGTAATGTTTACAGACATAATCAGGGGGGGTATGCTATAATGGTTGGAAACCTCACAGTGTCTACTTTTTATAGCCCTTAACAGTAATCAATTTGGAGTTCTAATGTGAGAATTATGTACATTTGAGTGATGACTTGTCAAACTATCTAGTTAGGGACATCTTGTTCATTTCAGTATTGTTTGGAGGGTTATTTACCCGACTGTTTGGCGAATAAAACTAGGCTAGTTACAACTAATTTGGGGGCTGTTTAAATTGATTAGGAAGTCGGAAGGCTTGGAGAGGGTTGACTAGGTTCTGGTTGGGTAGTGAAACTGTATTTGAATGCTTCAGAGTGTGATTTGAATTGTGGTAGTGGAGTTAAGGACTTCGATTGTTCTATGAATGAATTGTTTTGTTTGATTTATTTCTATGGAGTGGTGATGTGTGTAGAAGAATGTCGAAGACTTGATGTTTGTTTTCTTCAAGTACATTGAATATGTAGGGATACAATACTTTTGGTATAGGAAATATATAATGATTGTGTGTTGGTTCAGAATTGGTATTGTTGTCTTGTTAGCCCGTGACATCATGTAGAATGAATTGTGCAGTTTGGATTGAATGTGTTATTATTACTCATGTCCAAATTGTCAACACTCTTTGTATATTGTCTTAATTATTTTTCATTACATGTATACGAATGGAGGCAATGACTACTAAGATTATGACACTAGTACTATTTGCATACTTTGGATTATTATGCAAATTGACTTGCTAAGAAGTATCCTCTTATTGATTGGGTTTGATCCCTGTTGTGTTATGAAAAATTTATTTATGAAAAATGTTAGTTTTCCCAAAAGAATGGGTTAATATTGTGGTTGATTTATTTATGGTTGACAAAGTGTCAACATAAAAGAGTTTTGAGTTTTAGCTGATTTTTTATGCTCTTTTCCACAACTCCGAAAAAAAATGTAAAAAAAATGAAATAAATTATTTTAGTATACAGATTTGCTTGTATACGTGTAATATAATTTTGGTACGCAGACTTGCTTGCATATCGGGTACACTGTTTCATGTGAGTTTGGTAGTAGGTGTAGTATTTAGAAAATGATTGCCATGGATCGAACTTTGGGTGTGATGACATGTTCCTCGATGTGGTACTCCACTTGGAACATGTACGCTTCGAGTGGTTTCGAAGGCAAGGGAGACACACTTGGGTGAGGTGTGTTCAACACAAGGAGGATAGTGCGATTGTGGAAAATAAGCAAATTTTTTTTAATATGTGCATGATTTCCTTAATGGAAGAAACTAAATGCTCATTCGACCTTAGAATGAGAACTACATATCTTTCTTAAGGTAAAATGCATTTGGTTGACATTTAAATGATGGTGATTATGAGTATGATATGTATTTATTTGAAAATAACTGTTTCTATGAGGACCGATAAATTATGAATTTTATTCATTTATTTCTAAACGATCTGTGTAGGATGATAAGTCTATTAACATTTTTTTTGTCAGACTTACCACGTCCGACTTTCACTTTGTAAATGTTAGTAAAATAAATATATATTTTAAGCATGATAGAAATTTGTAGTATGACATATTTGCCTTATGGACGAACTTTCAGTTAGTGATGTGTTATTTATTGTGTTGGAATATTTCATGTTAAAGCATGTAACTTATTTTTTATTTATTTATAAGGAAATTAAGATTACTCACACCAGCCACCTCGCTAACCCAAATAAATTTATGCTTCTTGGGTACGTTCTTATTGGAATGTATCCATTTAGCCTTTCACGAGTTTAGGGATTTATAGAAGCGTTACTGAAGTTTTGTTAGTGGGGTTGGCAATGTTAGAGTTTCATGGTTAAATTATTTTTTTTAGTTTGTTGTAATTTTCTAAATTATGTTTTAATTGTTGCTGCTAATTGTTTTCTCAGATACACTACTCTATCATCTTCTGGGACTCAAATTTTTTACTCAAAATTCAACCCAATCAATTCGCTTTTATCTGACGAATAACTAATAAAAATTGAGTTGGTTTAACCAATTAAAAATGATAAAATATTTTGTTTTCTAAAAAATAGTAAAAAAACGTGAGGCTTCAATTTTTTTATTTCTTTCCAATTATCCCATTTCCTTCAATACTGATTTGTAAAAGTATGAAACAATCATTATTTCAATTAAAGTTATAATTATGAAAGAAGAAAGAGATAGAAAAACAACATTTCTAGCCGGTCTTGTTTAATAGTTTTTTTTTTTAATTTTTAAAATATTTTTATCATTTTAATAAATAGTGTTTGTGATCAGGGGCGGATCCAGGATTGCAGACAAGGGGGGCAAAAAAGTTATGGATAATTTAATTTTTAAAATAAATACATAAATATGATTAAAATAGAGTTTTAAAAGTATTACACGAGAAACATACATAATGAGTCAATGTAGATGCACAATAAATTTAGGTAAAAGCTTCAAGGATCAAATACTCACTTTGTCAAAGCCTAAACAAATTAAATTAAATTAAAAATCAAATATGAAGTTCTCCTGTATAAAGAAATATGATAAATCGGATCTTTATACAAACATGAAATACCGCACCGAAACTTGAATAAATATGAAACCCACTCAAAATTTAAACAACTAAACAAATACCTACCAATCTAAACATCAAGGTGATTCACCAAATACCCCCAACCTAAACATGAAGGCGATTAACAAAGTATGATTTTTTTTATCTCTCTTTTTCATTAGAAAAAAATTTGATTTATGAGCAATTGCAATAAAATAACCTGCTTCTCCTCGGATAAAAGAAACGAATTTACGTCCTGAATTTTTTCCCTATCTCTTTGATTGATTAGAATAAACCTTTGAACAAATTTAATAAAATGAAGTTTTTTATCTTTTTATTAAATACCCAAACTTCTCTCTTCAAAACCCACTTTAGCTCTATTTTCATCTCATATCTCTCTCTTTTCTTTGAGTTCCTAAAAGACAAGAGGAGAGAAACTCTTTTCAGGAGAGCTTTTCATTGAAAATCGACAAGAGAAGAATTTCTCTTCTCTGAGAAAATCAGAAACTCAGAAACTCAGAGGAACCAAACAAGAAGAGAGAAACTTAGAGGAACCAGACAAGAGGAGAGAAACTCAGACAAGAGGGGCAACATAAATTTTTTAAGGGGGGCAAGATTAAAATTTTATATACTTTCATTGATTTTTTTTAAAACCTAAACCCAAGCTATAGATCCGCCACTGTTTGTGACTGTATTTTAAAAAAAATTAACAAATTTTGTTATAATATATCTTCTTTTAGAAAACAAAATTTAATAGGATTGCTACTTAACATTTTTAATTTGTTAAGCTAAATCATTCTTTGCGAATATTATTAAAGAATGAGTTAGAGGGTGCAACTTTCCATCTCTTTCGGAATGTGTGCCTTTCATCACCCTTCACGCATTCTGAGAGATATGGATGGTTGCATCCCCTCCTTTGCTGATTTCCTCGCCAGTTAGACGTTCATTATAGAAATTATAATGGGCGAGGAAACCAGCGAGTGAGGGGGGTGCAACCCTCCATCCTCTCGAAATGCGTGCTTTCCATCACTTTTCACGCATCCTGAGAAAAATGGAGGGTTGCACCCTCCCTCGCTGGTTTCCTCGCCACTTAGGCGGGTTCTTATTATTATGAGTGATTCTGGCTGTCGAGGAAACGAGCGAGGGAAATGAGGTGGAGGAGTGAAAACCGTTCACCCCCTCCACCTCATTTCCCTCGCTCGTTTCCTCGCTCATTTCCTCGACACTTAGAATTTCTGTATTATTATTATTATTATCCATCATATCAAAACCAAGCTGAGAGCCCCAAAAAACCAAACCTTCGCTACTTGAACTCCCTCACTTTCACTGCTACTCTTATGTTGGATGATGGCGATGTTGAGAAGAAGCAGAGCAGCAACATCAGCTGTGTTTGTGTTTGGTCTTCAACACCCAAAGGTCACTTCTTCTTCTTCATCTTGTTCTTCACATTATCTTTACTCTGTGTTTCGTTACAAATCAACTGTTAATGAGAAGCAAAAACCATACCCATTGATATTATCTGTGAGAGATGGGTGTAAATCTGGAACTCTTGGCCTTGATGAGGCTCTGGGTTTGTTCCATCGTCTCCTAAATCTAAACCCCATTCCCCCAATTGTGCCCTTCAATCAACTTTTAGGAGCCATTGTTAAGATGAAACACTATCACAAGGTCTTCCCTTTGTTCAATTTGATGGAGTCCAACTAGATATTGTAGCCTTTAACATACTCATCAACTGTTACTGCCGTGTGGGTAGAGTCGACTTTTGTTTCTCTGTTCTAGGGGGAATTTTGAAACGTGGGTTGAAACCAACCCACATTACATTCACCACTCTCCTTAAGGGGCTTTGTATGGATGATGATAAAGTAGATCAGGCCATTGATTTGTTTAACAAAATTGTGAAATATGGGTACCCCAGCAACGAATTTACTTATGTTATAATTATTGACAAGCTTTTGAAGGAAAATCGGGTGAAAGAGGCAGTGGATTTATTCCAAGAAATGATTGGAAGGGGAA
Organism: Berberis thunbergii; assembly: GCA_003290165.1. Classification (NCBI taxonomy): domain Eukaryota; kingdom Viridiplantae; phylum Streptophyta; class Magnoliopsida; order Ranunculales; family Berberidaceae; genus Berberis; species Berberis thunbergii. Next base: position 263,583 of record QNQO01001456.1, on the reverse strand, counting down.
TTCCACTGAATGTTGTTACCTGCAATTCATTAATTCATGGGTTGTGCAATTCTCGCATGTGGGAAGAAGCTGCTAGCTTTTTTGATGATATGGTGAGTCGTGGGATCCTACCCGACGTTGTCACTTTTAACATCATGGTTGATGCTCTTTGCAAAGACAGAAAAATCGAAGAAGCGCGAAACATGATGAAAATAATGTCTGAAAGAGGTGTTGTCCCTGATGTGATAACATATAACTCACTAATTCATGGGTTGTGCAATTCTGGCATGTGGGAAGAAGCTGCCAGTTTTTTTGATGATATGGTGAATCATGGGATCGTACCCAACATTGTCACTTTTAACATCATGGTTGATGCTCTTTGCAAAGACAGAAAAATCGAAGAAGCGCGTAACATGATGAAAATAATGTCTGAAAGAGGTGTTGTCCCTGATGTGATCACATATAACTCACTAATTCATGGCCTATGTTGTTCAGGTCAAGGGAAATATGCATTTTCTCTATTCAATGAAATGGTGGATTGTGGAATTTCACTGAATATGCACATACATACTACTTTAGTGGATGCTATTTGCAAAGAAGGGATGGTTGAAGAAGCGCATCAACTATTTGACCTCATAATTCAAAGAGGAGAACAACCTGACATATTCACATACACTGCTTTGATGGATGGATATTGTTTGAGAGGTCAAATGAAAAATGCAATACAAATTTTTCATTCGATGGTCAACACTGGCCATGAACCTAATGTTGTTAGCTATAATTCTTTGATAAATGGCTATTGCAACGCTCGCCAACTAGATAAAGCCTTGCTATTATTTGAAGATATGCTTAACAAAGGATTAACACCTGACACTGTCACCTACAACACCCTTATAGATGGGCAATGCAAAGCTGGGAATGTTCTGGATGCACAAGATCTTTTCAAAGTTATGCAAGCTCAAGGGAAAACTCCAGACATCATTACTTATAGCTCATTATTGCATGGGTTATGCAACAATGACTGCTTTATTGAGGCCATGAAGTTGATTGACGAGATGGAAAACAAGGGAATAAAAGGTGGCAATGCGACTTACAGTATTCTCATTCACTATATGTGCAGAGAAGGGAAAACAAATGATGCAAGAAAAATCATGGATAGTCTTTCAAAGAAAGGATTGCAACTTGATGTTATAACATACACGGCAATGATAAATGGTTTGTGTAAAGAAGGAATGTTGGAAGAAGCTCAAGACTTGTTCATAGAAATGGAAAAGAAGGGTTGCCTGCCAAATGATGTTACGTTCAATATAATGGTTCAAGGTTTTCTTCGAAACAATGATGTTCAGAATGCAATTAAATTTCTCAAAGTGATGACTGAAAGGGGGTTTGCCTGCAATGCGGAGACCTCATCTAGAATAGTGGATTTGCTTGTGGTAGATGGGCCAAATCATGAATGTACAAACATGCTGCGTACCTTTTTCTTGGAGGAGCAAAAGGAAGTTGAGGTGCTCAGTCCTTAGAAGGTACTTTAGCTATAAATGTTGTGGCCAGCATGTTGTTACTTCACGCTGTATTAAATATCAATCTTCATCCCTTGCAAACTTCTTTCCAGTATATGATTCCCCGAAACAGAAGTGCTTTCAATGGCAATGAAGTTGATTTCTTCCTTTATACATGCAATATAGTCTTTTTCTATTTGTCGTATGGCATTCCAAAAGTTAATTCTCAAATGAGAACCAAAGTGATGTTATTAGCTTCTTGATTTTTGTATTGACTTGATTGATTCAAGATTCAAGTATGTTAACATATTAATTTAGTTCATGTTTGTGCAAAATTGTTATTCTTTTTTAGTGTAGATGAAACTTCCCTCAGATTCATGCATGGTGTTGTAATTCCTTGACAACAAATAAAATTCTGATTGGTGTGTTCTTACCAAGAAAACAGAAATTTATATTTCTCAAGTTGGGTTTTCTTATGTTTATATTGGCATGCCTTTCTCGTTCTTTGTCTCTCTAATAGGGTTTCATGTAAATAGCATAGATTTTAAATAAATCCCGACAGTCAGTTTCTCCTTTCAATAACTTATTTTGCTCCTTTCCTTCTGGCCAGCATCGCATATAGGAGTTTATAGATTGCAAGGTCAATATTCAGTGACAATGTCAAGTTCAGCAAGTTTCTCTATTAAGCATTACTGATGATCTCTTCTAACTGGCATAGCATTTAGATATTTCTGACAGGCCGTTTCACCTGTTAATAACCTTTAGGTTTTCTTTTGCTCCTTTTCTTCTGGCCAGCCTTGCATATGGCAATTTGTTTTTTTTTTTTGTTTTTTTTTATAATTTAGTATACAAATAGATATCAGCCAACGGAATATTAACACAGCTAGTAGACTTGTGGAAGAGGTTTTACATTTTGAATCATTTCCACAAGTTCAATTTTTTCTTTTCTTCAAGTACAATTTTTTCTTTTTCTTCAAACTCTATCACTCAAGTTTGAGGAAGAGGTTCCACATTTTGAATCTTTGTTTCAACAAGCAATTTTGGTCTTGGCTTTAGCTTGTTGCACCCTTTATTTTTTAGTTATTTCAGTTAACCAAATGTTGATTTATTACTTTACTCTAATTAGGAATCACAACATTATCGGATTATGTGGAAGCTTAAGATTGCTGATGGAGGTGAAGATGATCCTTATGGAGAATGGCTTTACAGCACCAATAATTTTGTGGGAAGACAGACTTGGGAGTATGACCCTGATGCTGGAACACCCGAAGAGTGAGCTGATGTTGAAAAGGCTCAGGACGAATTTTACAAACGTCAGTTTAATGTCAAGGCTGGTGGTGATGTGTTATTGCGACTGCAGGTAATTAATTAAATTTACACACAACTCACAAGAACAATAGTGCTACGGGGAGTTTAACACTATCATCAAATTAGACACCGAGCTCAAATACAACTTGGCAAACCCCAATTTTCATCAACCTTCACATTATTTCCCCTGTTTTCTACTCTGTGACTTTCTTAGTCACCTTTTGCCTACTAATATATTCCTTGCTATTTGATTGATCCAAAAAAAAAAAAAAAAATCGAAAACTCTGAAACAGAAATCGCTGTTACAAATATATAATTGTTCATCAATAGTCTGTATATTTTAAATTTTCAATTTATCTACAAATTCAGATGTTGAAGGTGAACAAAGATAAATTTGATTTAAGCATTCCACCAGTGAAGTTAGGAGACAATGAGGATGTAACGGTTGATGCACTCACAACCACATTGAGGAGGGTTGTACGATTTTTTTCGGCGATGCAGTCGAATGCAGGGCACTGTGCTGCTGATATTGGCGGCCCATTGTTTTTCATGTCTCCCTTGGTAAGTGTTAAATTATTTTTTCGTAAATCTTCTGATCTTCTAACATAGGACAATATGCTCGGACATTTATTAACTGAAGAAATTCAGGTTTTCGTGCTATATATTATGGGAATGATGGATACTATGTTGATATCGCTTGGCTCACTACTCGATATGGGACTATGTTGAGCTAACATCTCCAACAATCTCTACCTTGACGAAACATATTGAGTCTTATCCGGGCCCAGGGTAAGCTCCACCACAACGTGCTATTCTGCACTTCTAACTCGCCAAGCCCAAGGCCGAACCATCGGCTCTGATACCACTTATCACTTGTTGGGTCCGAGTCTGCACTTCCAACTCGCCAAGTTCAAGGCCGAACCATCGGCTCTGATATCACTTACCACTTACCACTTACCACTTACCACTTATCACTTACCACTTACCATTTACCACTTGTTGGGTCCGAGGTTGATGAGGTCCCGAACCACCTTCACGGATCTGGGGGTGATGAAGCCCCGAACCACTTCACATACACGAGATTGCTGGTCCACTTAACATGTCTCAAACAACGATATTGTCCCCGACTTAGACACCCGTCTCTCTTCGGGTGTGGGGTTTTTACGAACAGAGCTCAACTTTTCAAATGCTCCTAAAATGCCTCGTCAATTATTGAGACATATCCAACTCCTTATATACTTGATATCACTTGGTTCACTACTCGATTAGGGACTATGTTGAGCCAACATCTCCAACAATCTCTACCTTGGCGAAACATATTGAGTCTTATCCAGGCTCAGAGTAAGCTCCACCACAACGTGCTATTCTGCACTTTCAACTCGCCAAGCCCAAAGCCGAACCATCGGATCTGATACCACTTGTTGTGCTCGGGGATGAAGGAGCGAAGCCCCTCGGCACCACCACTACACGATATGTATCGAGCAACGATATTGTCTCCAATTTAGACACCCACCACCGCTCGGGTATGGCGTTTTTATGAACGGAGCTCAACTTTTCAAATGCTCCCAAAAGGCCTTGTCAATTATTGAGACATATCCAACTCCTTATATACTTGATATCACTTGGCTCACTACTCGATGAGGGACTATGTTGAGCCAACATCTCCAAAAAAATTTCACACAATCATAAAAAGAGATCCTTCGATATATTTATGCTCATCAGGTAAATTTGAAGCCTGTTTTCTTCTTAATATAAAATTCCGAAGTCATCATTTTTCACAAGGGAATAAGTAGATTTTTTTTCTTTTAACAGAATGAAGATGGAGGTTGGGGTTTCATGTTGAGAGCCCCAGCATCATGTTTTGTACCACACTAAACTATATTTGTATGTGTTTGCTTGGAGAAAGGCCTGACGGAGGTCAAGATAATGCCTGTGCAAGAGGTCGTAAATGGATAATCCACCGTGGTGGCGTCACATCCATACCATCTTTGGGAAAGACCTGGCTTTCAGTAGGGTTACTACAAGTTTATATACCTACAATTAATACTACTTCATCTAATGCTAATAATCAATGTGAGATACTTGGAGTGTCTTGAGTGGTCAGGCTGTCATCCTATGCCCCCTGAATTATGGCTTCTCCCGTCCTTTGTCCCAGTGCATTTAGGTTTGTGTGATTTGTTCATCTGATGTAGTGTGTATATAAAAGCCTAAATGAGCTGAAAATTCCCTTTTTTTTTTATGTCAGATACTGCGATGTCTTTCATTTATCATTGTGAAATTTGGTTACTTAGCTACCCTATTTTTTATGATGCTATGCAGGAAAGATGCTTTGGTACTGTCGGTTGGTTTACATGCCCTTGTCATATTTATACGGGAAAAGATTTGTAGGTCCAGCAACAGATCTTATTTTATCTCTGAGGAGAGAACTTCATGTTCAACCTTACGGTGAAATAAAATGGTTCAAAACATGACATGTTTGTGCTAAGGTTGGTTGAGTTCAGTTGTCTGCCATGTTATCCTAAATTTTTAATAGGCAAATGTAGATGATTGTTTAATTATGCTAAATGAATTTGTATTCCAGGAAGATCTTTACTATCCCCATCCCAGTGTGCAAAACTTGATTTGGGATTCTCTTCATGTGGTTGCTGAGCCTCTGCTAACACGTTGGCCCATATCCAAGTTAAGACATAAGGCTCTACAAGTAACAATGAAGCACATTCACTATGAAGACGAGAATAGCTGATACGTTACTATTGGTTGTGTAGAAAAGGTACAAGCAACAATCAAAACCCAATTCGTTCGGTACTTGATTCATTGGTTTAAAAGGTTATAGCTCATGTTATATACGTTCATATTCTGTAAAAAAGAGATTCCACTAAGTTCAAAAGGTATGACTGAACTAAAATTAGATACATCATAAACAGGTCTTGTGTATGCTTGCTTGTTGGGTGGAAGATCCGGATTCGGATGCATTCAAGAAGCATCTTTCCAGGTTCAAAGATTACTTGTGGGTTGCTGAAGATGGAATGAGGATGCAGGTTATTACACATTTTACTTTGATATAATATAACATTCTTTACTAATTAATATAGGCTTGGAAAATTCTATGGTGATTGTTAAGTCCCATATAATTTGCAGAGTTTTGGGAGTCAGATGTGGGACACTGGCCTTGGCATTCAAGCACTTGTTGCAAGTAATCTTCATGAAGAAATATGGCCTACTCTTAAGAAAGATCACGATTTCATGAAATGTTCGCAGGTTTTGATCTTTATACCATAAATTCTTGTGACTTTTACCAAAATGTGGATACACCACTAGCTTATAAATGCCTTAATGATGTTAATTTGAAGGTGAAAGACAATCCATCTGGTGACTTTAAAAGCATGCCTCGCCACATTTCTAAGGGATCTTGGACTTTTTCTGATCAAGATCATGGGTTGCAAGTCTCAGATTGCACTGCAGAAGGACTAACTGTGAGAACCTCTACTTTTCCACTCATGATACAAATGTATTATTTCATCATTAATGGTTATGACGATGGTTGATATAACTACCTCACATCTTTGATAGGGTTGCCTTCTGTTCTCACAAATGCCACCTGAACATGTTGGAGAAAACCTGGAACCAGAGCATTTATATGATTTGGTTCATGTCATTCTCTCTCTTCAAGTAAGTGTTCCTAGCTGTGCACTTGTTCATAAACCACATTTGATGTCCCCCAATTTGACTTGGTGGCAGGGTAAAAAAGAAGGTGGTTTCACAGCGTTGGAACCACCGACAGGACTGGATTGGCTAGAGGTGAACTTTTACACAGATCAAAATAGTAGCATACATTTCTTACCTACATTCACAGAGTATTTGAAGATATACTTTCACATGTACGGAAACTGGGGAATTTGTTTCATCTACGGCACATTTTTCGCCCTACGAGGACTTTCATCTGTAGGGAAAAATTGTCAAATTAGCCCTACAGTCCTTGAAGCTTGCGATTTTTTGCTATCAAAACAACTGATCTCTGGCGGTTTCTTGCCCCCAAAAGGTAATGTTCATGCATTAGATTCTTTGTGTTTATGAAGCTAAATTCCATATTTCTTCTATTGTTTTCAAAGGCCTATCTTAGCTAATATCCCCATTCCTTGTTTGGTGAAACAGAAATATATACCTTTAGGAAACAACAGAACAAACTTAGTACAAACTGCATGGGTCTTATTCATGGTGGGCAGGTCAGTGAAGATTTTTCTAACGAAACAAACCATTCTTGTTAACGAATTATGTAACTTCTCTGGTTGAGAAAAGGTTGCTACAGTTTCCTCAAAGTAAATGATTTTCAATTTGCTAGAATCCCAAAAAACAGGCAAAACAACAAGACTTTGAAAATACTGATCAACCAGCTACTTGTTGGGGTTTTAGTTTGTATTGTGCAGTGAAGGTATTGATCAATAATCAAATGGAGAATGGTGATTTTCCCCAACAGGTAAGACAAGTGTACACATAATACTAATGATCTCACAGAAACTCCTTAAAATGACAAACGATGGAAGTAAGTATCTTGTTAACTAATACGATGGTTGTTTAAACAGGAAATGTCTGGAGTCTTCATGAAGAACTAACTGTATGGTACACCATGCAGCATATCGGAACATCTTCCCATTGTGGGCTCTTTGGAGAATATCGAAGCAAAGTTTTGCTGTCAACAAAGAAGAAGCTGTAATAATCACAAGATAATAAATAATATTGTTGATTAAAATTTGTAAAGCAAAAACACATGGTCACGGAAGAGACCTTTAAGTTCAAAATTTAACACTGATCTCACTTTATGGCCCTCCATTGCAGTTATTAGTCAGATATCAATGTTCATGTTCATGTTGAGTTTTGCCAATGGACAAAAACGACCAAGTCATGGCAGATTTTTCAAAACGAATTGACATCATTTGGTAACCTTCACAAGTTTTTGCAAAATTTGCCAACGACTTCTTTAAAAAAAACGCATATATAAAGTTGCCAACTAAAATATGATTATGGTCCCCCATTTATTCAGCTTCTGTCAATAGAGCTGAAAGGAGTAGTGAAAGGAAGTAAACATTTTTTCTTGGTTGATTGTTTTGATCATTAATGTGGAGGAAGCTTAAGATTGCTGAAGGAGAGGATCCATGGCTTTGTACACTAAACAATCATGTTGGAACACTACACCAAATTGACATTTTTATAATAACCCTCTATTGCGTAGAAATATAAGAAGTAAGAGACACCTCCTATTGCGCAGAAATATAAGAATTTGGAGGAAGTAGTAAGAGGCAACTCCTATTGCGGCATAATGCAACTTGTCAGTCCCTTCACAGCAGGAAAATCCTCATCCTCTGATCAATTGAACCCTCCCGCTAACCAACCTAAATTTTTGTAACCCGCTTGATGTAGCTTAGTTACAGCCATCAGTGACCTGAAAAACAAAATTTTAAGCGAGGTTTTAAAATATTCAAAATAATAATAATAAGGATATTGCACTATTGATACGGGAATGTAATATGCGTGATAGGGTCTAACCTTAGCCCTTCTCCACAAACTAGAAGGAGATTAGCGTCCTTATCTGAAACGGAGGTTTCAATCTGGCTAACAAAATCAGGGTTGATGGTGGTGAATTGTTGTCCAGTCCAAGCTTCAATATAACCAAAATGCACCCATTTCTTCAATAGAGTGATGAGGCTATTATCTTTGTCCTTGACAAACAGTGGAACATGTAGAGACCCTGACACACTGGCCTTCTCCCTCTTCCAACTGGGTCTAACATCCAAGAATTGGAAACCTTCATTGTTCGTAGCTGATATAGCATCCTTTGCTAAGACAGTCTTGACAATGCCTGATTGTATGAGTTCCCGGGCCCTCAGGGAGGCTGCATTGATGCGTAAATGAGGTCCATGACGAGTTACAGAAGAAGGGTGTTGGAATTCTTGGCTTTAATTTGGTAAGTTGGTCTACCCTGAGTGTCATATATCCGTTCTACCTCTCTATGGTTATCTTACTCTTATATAGTTATTATTGTAGATATTAATTACATTTTTTTTTGAGGTTTTATACCACTTGTAAACAAACATTTCATTTTTATAATGTTTGCTATTACGTATAAATTTGCATTGAAAACAAAAACGTAATAGTATGTCATAATGATTGAAATAGTAATTGTTAATAGCCAGAAAAACATCATACGCTTCAAGAGGACCGAAAATAAGTTTTTATTAAACCAAACAATTTTTTTTATGTTTGCAATTATTAATAAAATTGCACCTCCAAGAGGACCGAAAATAAGTTTTTATTAAACAAAACAATTTTTTATATTTGCAATTATTAATAAAATTGCATTGAAAAAAATAATAACTAGGCTAGTAAAGATTATCGAACTCGAATTGTTTACTAAAAATGTTAAACTTCCAACGACTACAATAATAGAGACATGAAAATAGTTGAATGAACAATAATCATATTGTATTATACATTATATAATTGAATTTTTGTAATGCTAAATACTTATTAAAAATATTTGAAAGTTGAGGTGCAATAACTTATAGCTAGAGCACTCTTAAATGATTCAAGTGAAGAAAGCTGGATAATGTGAGAAAGACCGACAACATAAAGTCCCTCTCAATGTTTACATAGAACTGTTGTGTCCCTAGCTCGTGGCATAGAAGAGCTTCAGCACAATAGGAACCAAGATGATAAAATGAAGAGTAGAGACTGCTCATGTCCCAAAACTAACTATGCTGACTAACAAATGTGGAGGCAGTTGAAGAGAATGTTCATTTCATGCATGTCATGATGGAAACTGTACTATATTGCGTAAAAGATTTAGCTGAAATATGTTATGTATTAGATTATAATGAGAGTCCCTAGTTGTGTAGCCATTGCCAGGCAAAATTGTCAAGAGTTTTACTTATCCATAGACTTATTGTCATGCCCGTACTTTTTCACTGTCCTTATAAATATGATTGTATATAAAGTGTTTCAATTTATTATTTTTGTATTTTAATTAAAATATTATATATACGCAGGTAACAACCTCATATCTATGCATGTCTAATGTATGACTTTATATGATGTGAAATTTTTTCTATAAGTACGGAACTCGGTGAGGTTAACGCTCTTCACCATTGGATCTAATCGATTAATCTTATGACTATATTCCAATCTTTAAAGATATGAAAATTTATACTTAAGGATTCTCTCCACGTTTCCAATTAACTAATCATTAACGAAAAAAAAAAAACTAGTTCCAGTAGGTCTCTCTTCCCGCTTAAACGTCTCTCCCTTCACACAAGAACTCTCATTTCCATTCATAAATTCTGCAAGGCAATTGAGAAGAAAATCCAAACCAATCCCCCACCTACCATTGTGATATATTTTTTTATAAGATCTAATTAAGTCGTTTACATTGGCAGGTATACGGTTCTTTTGAGTATTATGTATTATGAATTTTGATTGACTATTTGTATTATATTAAAACAATGGGAAGAAGAGTTCGTGTGTGAAGGGAGAGGTGTACTAGTGAGGAGTGAAACCTAATGAAACTAGTTTTCCTATTTTTTGGCTAATGATTAGCTAATTAGAACAATGAAGATAATTTTTAATCACAATTTTTCTTGATGTGAGGTTTAAACTTTAAACTACCACAGCCTTAACCATCCAATCAGACTACAATTGGCATGGTAATGGGACTTTCATTCTATTACAAAATCTAATAGTGGATGTAAATCATACATCAATTTAACCTATGTACGAGTCTTCTCATATATTTTATGGCATAAGATTCCATCAACTAAACACACCCCAAAATTAATCTATTACATCTATAAAATCCAACGGTGGAGAATGTTAACCTCATTGAGAACTCCCCTTTGTGGACGGTACTTTGAATCACAACTCTGTTTTGCCAAATGTGGTTGGTACTTGAAACTCCCTTTCACTGCTACTTTCATGTTGGATGATGGCGATGTTGAGAAGAGGCGGAGCAGCAACAGTAGCTGTGTTTGTGTTTGATCCACGGAACCCAAAGGTGACTTCTTCTTCACATTGCATTTACTCTGTATTTCGTTCCAAATCAACTGCTAATGAGAAGCAACAAAACATGGACCATTCACTTATTTTATCATATGTGAGAAATGGGTGTAAATCTGCAACTCTTGGCCTTGATGAGGCTCTGGGTTTGTTCCATCGTCTCCTAAATCTAAACCCATTCCCCCAATTGTGCCCTTCAATCAACTTTTAGGAGCCATTGTTAAGATGAAACACTATCACAAGGTCTTCCCTTTGTTCAATTTGATGGAATCCACGGGAGTCCAACTAAATATTGTAGCCTTTAACATACTCATCAACTGTTACTGCCGTGTGGGTAGAGTCGACTTTGGTTTCTCTGTTCTAGGAGGAATTTTAAAACGTGGGTTGAAACCAGATTGCTTTACATTCACCACTCTCCTCAAGGGGCTCTGTATGGATGATGATAAAGTAGATCCGGCCATTGATTTGTTTAACAAAATTGTGAAATATGGGTACCCCAGAGACGAATTTACTTATGGTATAATTATTGACAAGCTTTTGAAGGAAAATCGGATGAAAGAGGCAGTGGATTTATTCCAAGAAATGATTGGAAGTGGAATTCCACTGAATGTTGTTACCTGCAATTCATTAATTCATGGGTTGTGCAATTCTCGCATGTGGGAAGAAGCTGCTAGCTTTTTTGATGATATGGCGAGTCGTGGGATTGTATCGAATGTTGTCACTTTTAACACCATGGTTAATGCTCTTTGCAAGGATGGGAAAATCGAAGAAGCACGCAACATGATGAAAATAATGTCTCAAAGAGGGGTTGTTCCTAATGTAATAACATATACCTCATTAATTCATGGGTTGTGCAATTATCGCATGTGGGAAGAAGCTGCTAGCTTTTTTGATGATATGGCGAGTCGTGCGATTGTACCGAATGTTGTCACTTTTAACATCATGGTTGATGCTCTTTGCAAGGATGGGAAAATCGAAGAAGCACGCAACATGATGAAAGTAATGTCTCAAAGAGGGGTTGTCCCTGATGTGATAACATATACCTCATTGATTCATGGCCTATGTTCATGTCAAGGGAAAGATGCATTTCTCTATTCAATGAAATGGTGGATTGTGGAATTTCACCGGATGTTCTCACATATACTATTTTAGTGGATGCTATTTGCAAAGAAGGGATGGTTGAAGAAGCATATCAACTATTTGAACTCATGATTCAAAAAGGAGAACAACCTAACATATTCACATACAATGCTTTGATGAATGGATATTGTTTGCGAGGCCAAATGAAAAAGCAATACAAATTTTTCATTCGATGGTCAACACTAGCCATGAACCTGATGTTGTTAGCTATACTTCTTTGATAAATGGCTTTTGCAAGGCTCGCCAACTAGATAAAGCCTTGCTATTATTTAAAGATATGCTTAACAAAGGATTAACACCTGACATTGTCACCTACAATACCCTCATAGATGGGCAGTGCAAAGCTGGGAATGTTCTGGGTGCACAAGATCTTTTCAAAGTTATGCAAGCTCAAGGGAAAACTCCCAATATCGTTACTTTTAACTCATTATTGCATGGGTTATGCAACAATGACTGCTTTATTGAAGCCATGAAGTTGATTGACGAGATGGAAAACAAGGGAATAAAAGGTGGTAATGTTACTTTCAGTATTCTCATTCACTATATGTGCAGAGAAGGGAAAACAAATGATGCAAGAAAACTCATGGATAGTCTTTCAAAGAAAGGATTGCCACCTAATGTTATAACATACACCGCAATGATAAATGTTTTTTGTCAAGAAGGAATGTTGGAAGAAGCTCAAGAATTGTTCATAGAAATGGAAAAGAAGGGTTGTCAACCAAACGATGTTACATTCAATATAATGGTTCGAGGTTTTCTTCGAAGCAATGATGCTCATAATGCAATCAAATTTCTCAAGGTGATGAGTGAAAGGGCTCATGTTTCCGATGCGGAAACCTCATCTATAATAGTGCATTTGCTTGCAGCAGATGGGCCAAACAGAGAATGTTCAAAGATGCTTCGTGATTTTTTCTTGGAGAAGGAAAGTAGTTTTCATAATACTTAGAAGGTACTTACTGTTCTCTAGTTCCAAATATTCTGGCCACTATGTGATTGCTTCACGTCTTATTCGATATTAGTATTTATTTTTTGAAAATTTCTATCATGTATATGACACCTGTTAATGAAGTTCTATGTGACAACGACACCAACTCTTGTTTTGGTATCTGACACAGATACCTGGTGTCGCATAAATTGACTAAGAAAGCCCAGTACGGGGACGCATCTGAACATTATCATTTGTTTTCATCTATAAACTGTATATGATTAGTCATATTTTTTTAGCTTTGCTAAATGTCAATTACCAATTTTCCATAAAAATGCTTATAACATCTATAATAATCGAACCGTTTCAAAACATAAATAGTTGAGGTTTGGCCCAGCTTCAACAAGTTTTCTCCATCAAGGTTCATTTGGTTTGTTCCCTGAGTGTCTCTCAACTCTTAACTACACTTTATTTTCTCCGGCTATGATTGTGCATTGTGCTAAACTTTTGTTGTCCAATACTTGGAGTTTTTGGCCTGGGTTCGACTAAGATGTTATATGGAGCATTTTTCTCTGACAAAGACTACTTGACTTTTGTTGTCCAGTGCTTAAGATTTCGGTGCAGGATTCTAGAAGTAGAATGTCGGTGTTCTTGTCCAATGGTCTCAATGGGGGAAAAAATCTTGTCACAAGGTTCAAGTTTCCTTTGCATTGTCACCACTCACCACACACAAGCCATTAGACTTTTATAGGTTCCTAAGCAAAAAACTTTTGTCGAGTCGATAGATGTATTATTAGTGGCTCAAGAGAAACTTCTAACATGGTAGAGTTTAGCACCATCAACTACGAAATCTGTGGTCTTCTTCTGATCTATGTAATCACAGACTTAAAGGCGATGCTTAGGCACCTATAGAAAAGTTTCTAGCCTTGATGTCCTTAGGTTTAGCCTATGGCTAATAGGTTGTAACTTGTAGTCAAAAGCGGTCTCCTAGGCGTGCATTAGAAATGTTGGTTACATGTTTGTTTTATTATTTTCCTGGGCTGTTCTAGTGGTATTTGCTTCTGCAAGGTTTGGTGATTTTCTTGGGCTGCAGAAGCTATGAAAACTGTTTCAAAATGGGAACAAGTTTTCTACGGCAGCATTGAATTGCTCCCCTGGACTCTGAATCAACAGATTGTCAGTAGTTCAAGTAGTTGATCATGTACCGCCCTGTCACATAATTAAGGTGAAGTGTCTGCCCATTACGAATTTCCTAAAATTTGGTAGTAATTCTTACACAAACCCATATCCTCTGAGTACAGATAATTGAGAAAGTCGGAAGAAGGCAATATCAGACGATGTAAGGCTCAGATTTATCTGAAAGATCACTACAGAAATTAATCTTCAATCGAGATATTTGATTATGGATCTGAGATGAAATACCATCGAATTAGCTTATTGTTTATTCTACCAATTTTTCAAATCTACTACAATTTTTTGGTTTACCAAATTTTGATTTCAACCTGACATTCCATGTAATTTCAGGTTAGCAATATTCCATTTTGTGAACTTGAGTGGGAAGAAATGAAGAATGTGCTTACAATGGAATTGGTGGATCCCAGTTCAACTCTCAAATGACATTGTTGATGTCTTGATGATTCCACTGGCGAGTCTACAGTACACAACCTTCTTCCAGACGTCTAGTCAATGTAGAACCTCTAGCTAGAGTACTCCGAGGAGCTTCAGGTCAATAAAGCTAGACAACAGATTCCATTTCAACTTATACAGAGAACTATTGTGGGCCTTGAATGCATAGAAGAGCTTAAATCCAGTAGGAAAGAAGAAGACATAGAAGGAGAACAAATGCTGTTTATGTCCCCAAATTACCATCTCTGACAAACAACATGAAGACTAGTAGAAGAGAACAATCATTGAATTCATGTCATGATGGTAACACTATGAATTTGCATAAAAGCTTTGGTAGAAAAGAAGGCTACTTAATGGCCAGGGAGAAGTGGAGATCGACAAGAATGTTAGATAGAAGATGTGACAAGAATGTTAGATTGAAGATGTGTATGTGGATTTTCGCCATGCAGCATCTTGATATCGAAGAAGACATCAATACAAGTGTTCAATGGAGAAAAGTCAGAGTTCTTTATTAAGTCAAATCTATGTATGTGCAAAGTTTGTCTTAGGTGTCTTAATACAAACCTGATGCCCATCATCATACTTCTTATTTATTGAACTCTTCAATTTCCAGTTACAGAAAATCATTGTCATTGATCTGTTAATTGCTGTAAATCTTCTATATGCTCCTTCTGATGAACTTCAGGAGTTAAAAGATTTTCATTCATCTCTTCTACTCTGTTTCTATAACTCAGTTCCATAGCCTGTCATTGATTTCAAACACTACTATATCTGGACAACGGTGCATGCTAACAACATGGAGTCGAGTAACGTGACGGTGTGAAGCAAAAGATTTCATTTGCAATTGTAATCAAAGCATTGGATTCTATGCAAAAACAAACATACAACTGTAAATGTAATAACTAAAGGGAATAAAAAAGTCAATTTAATCAGACCCTGAAGCATGCACATTCAGGCAGGAATTCCTTGAAAATTAGGAACCCACAGGTTTTTATGATTTTCAGACCCAGAACCATGCACCTTCAATTAGCCAACCTACATTGGTATTGAAACAAATTGTATTTTATTCAACTTAAACTGTAGGTGTTAATTGAATTAATTAGGGAACCCAAATTCAATAATTACAAGTTACATATTGCAAGTTGTTTCCATGAACGTACAAAATTGGGGCACCACTAACATTTTACATGGTTAAGGTTGTGGTGGTTTAATCTTCACGTCTTGGGTTCTATACTCACTACACAGTCCCCTTTAAAAAAAAAAAAAAAAAAAAATTTACATGATAGGAAGGCATTTTTTTTATTTACAGAATAGGGGTATATCTAGTTCTATGGTTATATTTATTTTTGGATTTGATTCAAGTAAAGTTGGGGATGGATTCTAATTTGGGTTTGGTTAAATAGGTTCAAATGGGTCCGATCTAAGGTATTCAATGGGTTTGATTGATTCAATCGAAGATGACAAAGACGGTGGGTCTGAATTGATTAAACATGGGTGATGGTGGCGTTTGAGGTGATTGTAGAAGGCTAGAGCAGTTCATTCATTTGGTTTTCAACACTCACTACTTGTTGTGAAGAAGATGAAGATGAAGATGAAGCTGATAAGAAGAGTAGCTGCGGCTGTCGATAGAACTCGTCTTCAAAACCCAAAGGTGACTTCTTCTTCTGATCCTTCCACACTTTACAAGTCACTTTATCATTCACATGTTGTATCATCTGTCAAGAAAAGGTGTAAATCTGGGACTGGAACACTTGACCTTGAAGAGGCAATGCTTTTGTTCAATCGTCTCCTAAAACTAAGACCCATTCCCCAAATTGTGCCATTCAATCACTTATTAGGAGCCATTGTTAAGATGAAACACTACCACAGTGTCTTCCCTTTGTTCAAATTGATTGAATCAACAGGAGTCCAACCAGATATTGCTACCCTTAGCATACTCATCAACTCTTACTGCCGTTTGGGTAGAGTTGATTTTGGTTTCTCTGTTCTAGGGGGGATTTTAAAACGTGGGTTGAAACCAGAATCCTGTACATTCAACACTTTGCTCAAGGGGTTTTGTATGGATGAAAAAGTAAACAAGGCCATTTATTTGTTTAACAAAATTGTCAAGTATGGGTACCCTAACAGCGAATTTACTTATGGAATACTCATTGACAAGCTTTGCAAGAATAATCAGGCGGAAGAGGGTATGAATCTCTTCCGAGAAATGATTGGGAAGGGAATTCCAGTGAATGTAGTTACTTGCAATTCTTTAATTCATGGGTTGTGCAATTCTGGCATGTGGAAAGAAGCTGCCAGCTTTTTTGATGATATGGTGAAGTGGGGCATTGTACCGGATATTATCACTCTTAACATTATTGTAAATGCTCTATGCAAAGATGGGAAAATTAAGGAAGCACTTAATGTGGTCAAAATAATGTCTCAAAAGGGTGTCGTTCCTGATGTGATAATATACACCTCGTTGATTCATGGTCTGTGTAGTTCAGGTCAAGGGAAAGAGGCATTTTCACTAGTCACTGAAATGGTGGATTGTGGAATCTCACCGACAATGCACACATATAATGTATTGGTAGATTTTATTTGCAAAGAAGGGATGGTTGAAGAAGCGCATCAACTACTTGACCTCATGATTCAAAGAGGAGAACATCCTAACATAGTCACATACAATGCTTTGATGGATGGATATTGTTTGCGAGGCCAAATGAAAGAAGCAGTAAATGTTTTTCATTCAATGGTCAGCAGTGGTCTTGAGCCTAATGTTTTTAGTTATAGTATTTTGATAAATGGCTATTGCAAGGTTGGCCAACTAGATAATGCCGTGCTACTATTTCGTGAGATGCTTCACAAAGGACTGACACCAAATGCCGTCACCTACAACACCCTTATAGATGGGCAATGCAAAGTTGGGAATGTTCGGGATGCACAAGATCTTTTTAAATTTATGCAAGCTGAAGGCAAAATGCCAAATATCATTACGTTTAACTCATTATTGTATGGGTTATGCAACAGCGACTGCTTCATTGAGGCCATGAAGTTGATTGATGAGTTAGAAAGCAAGGGAATAAAAGCGGATAATGCAACTTACAATATTATCATTCACTATTGGTGCAGAAAAGGGAAAATAAATGAGGCAAGACAAGTCATGGATAGTTTTTCTACGAAAGGATTGCAGCCTGACACTAAAACATGCACCACAATGATAAATGATCTTTGTCAAGAAGGAATGTTGGAAGAAGCTCGAGATTTGTTCATTGAAATGGAAAAGAAGGGTTGTCCACCAGATGATGTTGCATCCAATATAATGGTTCGAGGATTTCTTCGAAACAATGATATTCAGAACGCAATTAAATTTCTCAAGGTGATGGGTGAAAAGGCTTTTGCTTTCGATGCAGAAACCTCATCTATTATAGTGGATTTGCTTGCAGCAGATGGGCCAAGCAGAGAATTTTCAAAGATGCTTCGTGATTTTTCTTGGAGGAGCAGAAGGAAGGTGATGTGTTTAGCACTTAGAAGGTACTTATTTTCTCTAGTTCTAAAGTTGTGGCCACTATTGTGACTTAGTGCTTACTTACTGTTTTCTAGCTGTTAATTTGTGGCAAATATCTTGTTGTTTCGCGCCTTATTGAATATATTCTTCCATTGGTGTACAATGAAACTGGTTTGTTTCTTTGTATTGCTCAAGTTGGGTGGACATTATTTCTTGTTTGATGGGTCCCTATAATTCTAGATGGTTAATGAGAGCTTCTTCTCTTTTTAATAATTGTTAGGTTTTCTTTTCCTCCTTTTCAAGTTGGCTGGACGTTGTTACTTCCTTGTTCTGATGAATACTATGCCGGTTCCTCTTAGCCTATGAAGTGTTTGAAGTATTTCAGATTTACCTTGGTAATCCCTGAGTGCATGGCCTATTATAACCTAGAGCATAAATTTGATGCACGTACTCCAGCCAGGAATAAGTACATAACGGAACAATTGCTTCTTTTCCTGACTCACATAGCCTAGAATGCAATTTGATTGTGATCATTGTTTTAAAAAGCGATCGATGTGAAGTGGACCAAAAACTCCTCAATGCGTATGCCTAAGTTATTAATGCGGCAAAAAATCACCGATTACTCGCAATTCGGGGTTTAACCAAACCAAATTGGGTGAAATCGGTTTGGGTTTAGCGGACACCAATTAATTGGCGATTCCTCGATTAATCGACCCACCCGACTCGCCAATTTATCGATATGTATAAAAAAAATTAAACTTTAGAAGAAGAGAGAAGGTGAATATCTCTGGACGGCGATGACTAGATCTCTGGCTCTGGAAGGCGACGACGATCTCTGTCACTCTTTTTCTCTCTTCTTCCAAACCAAATCAGAAAGATATATACCACTTCAACCCTAATTTTCCTATCCTCCCAGTCCCCATCCCATTCGCCCTCCCCTCTTCTCCTCCCTTTTGTGTAGAACTCATATGGACTAGGGGAGCTTGTCGATTAGGGTTGTTTGTAGTGATATGAATTTTGGTGAAATAGTTGATTTTTGTCAAAACAAATTGGATTTAGCTTGTTCCTGAACTCCCATCTTTTTGTGTATTTGACATTTTTGGCCTTCTAACTAAGAGCATTAAAAACTGAACCTCACAATTTTTTTGGAAGTTTGTGATCATGCGTGACAAATTCACACAATTTTTACGCACTTCAGTCATGACATTCTTTATTATTTGGTCCAAAATATATTGACATAATCCTCTGGACGTGGAGTATTTTTGTTTGTACAAAGTGGCCATTCTAGAAATATCTTTAGTGCAAAGTAATATGATTTACCTTCATGGGTTAGTGGGATAGGTAGATTGGTTCTTCCTGTTAAGTCTGACATTTATTTTGCTTTTAAATGTTTGTCTTGATAGCTTGGTTGTTAAAACAATCTACAATTTTCTTATAGTTTCTTTTTAAGTAGCTTGGCAAATAATTATTAAAGTTATATAATTACAAATTTACACCATTTTGATTAATTAAATATTTTTGTAATCTATGGCTATAATTAAATTTTAAAAATATATACTTTGAAAAAATTGACTGATTAAATCCACTTAATCACGATAAATTCCGTTTGATTGTAATTCGGTCCTGGACCGCGCTGTGATCACTTTTCGATTTAACTGCATAGGCATACGCATTGATATTTGTATATAATTCGTACGAGTTGTTTGGGTGATGCATACACATTGACTCATTGCGAGGCATACGAGTTATTTAATTGGTTTACTTTAGATCTCAATGATAATGTGCAAAGATAAAGTTCTCTTATAATAATAGATATACAAGAGTTTATAGAATATAATAGTGGAATATTACAATATAATATAGTGGAAAATATAAGTGAAAGTTCACAACTACTATAAGAATAACAAAATATATAGTAGAAGATATATAAGAGATAATGTAAGATCACAAATTATAATAACTTGGGAGATAATAGAATGTATTTATTGACACATAAGTTTGATTCATTCATTTACAAGAGTATAATGGGAGGTTTCTATTTTTAAATCTTACTTAACTAGTTAACTAATATATCATTGTGCCGCAAAATTAAATTATATGGCTTATCTCATCACTTACTAAGTTTGAATTATTTAGTAAATTAGTAATGCCACAATGTCACATAAAGGCTACATAGTGCCACAAAAATAACTTCATTGTTAAGTTCTACAACACCGGTGTTGATAATGAGGTAATTCTAACTTCTCATTTATTTTTATGATTGGGTTCACGTTATCTCTTGCATTGATGATCGTTTCATGTTTTTTTTAATTTTTATATAATGTTTTCATCATTTTTTTTTTAAATATCGAAGCGCATGCCTCGATTATGCCTCGTTATGCGTCAGTGTGCGCTTTGCATTGCCAAAAGCCTGACGACATTAGTACTAAAAAACACTTTTTAAAACATTGCTTGTGGTTAAACCCCAAAGTCTGTTAAGGAGCCCTATGCATGGCTAGCTGAGTAGTGAAACTATACTGAGGCATTTTCTTTTCCCCCACTAATATGTGCTGCAGACTAGTGTGTTTATATAGTGAGTATGGACAGCGACCCATTATTGTTGGCTTCAATTTGTTTGTCATTGTATTGATTTCTTAGATTCCAAGTCCTGTTTAGGTTGCTTTTTAGCTGTTTCTTGACCATTTTCAACCATTATCACAATAATAACTGAATTTGATTCTAAATATAAGGCCTCACTTGATATTCGGTCTTGTCATTTATTTATTTCTTTCTTTCAGACTGAGCAGGGCATTAAATATCAAAACACAAAGGATATTTTTGATCTGCTTGAGGATTTCAGTGACTTATTGTCGTTCAATTATTTTATATTTGCAGGCATAAATATGACTATGATTCTCTCTACTGAATCCAAATCTTTGATTTAATCAGATTTTAGGTTTGGTGCTTACACTGGATTCGTATTTATTTATTTATTTTTCTAATGGGCTTGAATTAACCTGACTTGTTAAAGGACAATCCAAGTGATATCGCTGAAGTGTCGAGTTTGGTATTTGTTTCTGCAGGTTTGGTGATTTTCCTGAGCCGCAAAAAGCTACAGAATCTGTTTGGAAAGTGCAGTGGAAACAAATTTTCAATCGCAGAGGATGTCTTGCACTCTGGCAATCTTGTGTACCAGGTTGTCAAAAGTTCAAGTAGTTGACTACACATCCGTTCATCTCCTTGATAATTAAGATGAAGTGTTGTCTATCACAAATTTCCTGACTTTTGGTTTTAATTCTTATAGCAATTCCTTTATCCTCAAATAATTGAGAAACTCGGAAAGAAGGTGAGAGCAGATGATGTAATGCTATTGTTTTGATTTATTTGAGAAATCACTACGTAAAACAATCTTCGACTGATACCTCCAGATATTTATAATGTGTTTGATATGGAATACTATCAGGTTAGTTTCTTGTTTGTACTATCAGGTCAGTTGTCCTTCTAATCTATTACAAATTTTCAGTTGGTTACTTGATGTTGTTTCGTCTTTGATTTTGATCTAATTTCAGGTTGTGATCTTTCATTGGATCCCAATTTCAACCCTTAGAGGACATTGCTGATAGTTCTATTGGTGATCCTACAGTTGCACAACCTTCTTCTAGATGTCTAGTCAGTGTCGAGAAGCAAGAGCAACTGTACCTTGCAAATGAAGCTGAACTTGGTGCTATATTACTTATAGCCGGAGCACTCCTAGGAGGTTCAGGTCAAGAAAGCTAGATAACATAAGAAACATGACCAAAGAAAGTCCATCTCAAAATTTACAGAGAACTATTAACTATCATGTGCCTTGATGTTATCGAGGAGCTTCAGCTGAATAGAAAAGAGAATGTCCATTTCATTCATGTCATGATGGTAACTTCAGCTGAATAGAGGTTGTTCATGTCCCAAATTAACTACCCCATCATCGACACACAAATGTGGAGCTAGTAGAAGAGAATGTTCATTTCATTCATGTCATGATGGTAACTTTACCGAACTGCGAAAAAGCTTGGGTAGAAAAGCATGCTACTTGACGCCCAGGAGGAAGGGGAGTTTGACAAGAAAAATGTTATATAGAAGATCATAACAACAGTTTCTGGTCCTGCAATCATGTCCATCCAAAACTCTCATATTCTGATGGTTTGGCATCCAAATTCATTGCTTCAAAGATACAGACTTATAAATGGCACTGGTGAAGTTCTTAATAGCTTCATAAGGTTGTCTTCCTTACTGCCTTCTGTTGGGTTGGAGTTGACATGTAAATTTCAAGTTGGCTAGTTTATGTAATATTACTCTTTTCTTAAACTAGTAATTATTGAAATTCAAGGCTGGTTAAACTGTATCAGTTAGTAGTTGCAGGTACTTAGATTGTGGTCTCCCCATCGATCTTTTCATTATACTGGTTCAGAAATGTCAGAAAATTTGATTGGTCTCAGTTTGGAAAACGATAGCAACAACCAGACAGGCAGGCTCGTTTGCCAAGTGGTCCCATAATATGACCATCGGCTAACTAGACCACATCTAACCTTAATAATTCACCATTTTTACAGATTTGAATCATTTGATATCGGTTCAGGAAACTACAGGTTATGTGAGACCTTTGGCTTGTTAAACCAAAACTTCAACATACTTTCAGCTATTCTAACTGAGCCAGTGTATAAGCCATTGTCTTTCTTTTTCCCATTCTAGGCAGGGTTGGTTGGCAAATCAAGTCTTGTAACGAAGTCCCTTAAAATGACATTCAATTTGCTAATGGGTGCTAGTTTAGTTAATAAGACAAGACATATGACATATGGTATCACAAGTTTAGGTTTCAAACCCTACCAAAGGCAATTAATGGATTTGAGACCCCAAACTCTTCTCACCCTATACCAAAAATTAAAAACAATTAGTTTATCTCCTCAATTCACCCTTGTTATAGAGTTGATACCAGTTTGGTAAGAGTAAAATTAGGGAACGAAGTTTTGCAACCAAAGTCTCTTACTATGAGACTCTGATAGTCGATTTACCAAACTGGATGAGTGAAGCATAAACAATTGAAGGTAATTGCAGTCGTTGTCTCTTCACACTCTTGCATGGGTACTATAATCCAAATTTGGCTCAGTCCATGCGTTGTGGTGCTCGTGCCTGTGGTGCCTCAGCTCAAACTCTGGGGTGCCTTTATCCTCTATGCTAACAACATAAAACCAACACCATCATCTTTGATTTTGAAAATCTGTTTATCTAAACCAAAATAGGGTTTTTGTCAGACAAGAAAATTTAGAGAGAAATAAATGATGGAGTTTCTCAAGTGAGTTGCAAGTTGGGATTTTGAGTTGTTGGGGTTGTCTTTGAGGTCCCATAATTTAGTGGGGTTCCCTTTTTTGGCTTGCTATAATGGGTAATGTTAGTGGGAAGGAAGATGGGATGAACAACACAACATCTGAAGTTGAGGTTGAGGAAAGTCACTTTAATGGGCAATCCATGGAGGAATCTGTCGATTCGATTGATCCCATTAGCTATTATGAGGATGGGGGGCCTGCAGACTTAATGGGTCAATTTCCTCTACAGAGCCCTGCTGCTGCACAGTCACCTTTGATGTTCACTCCTCAGGTCAGTAGTATAAGTTATTTGTTCTTCTAGTTTTGATGTTTAGATTAATGGGTTATTTAATTTTTTGGCTTTGTTAGATGTTTTTATTGAAGCAAATATGTTGAGAAGAGTATATGCACCTGTATTTCAGTTAACTGTTTTTTAGAAAATGTTTAAATGGAGTCGCTGTGATCAAATTTTGTTGAACATGATATATTTTCTTTTGGGTGAGTATTGGAAGAAACAAATCATGTTCGGTTAAGTTTTACATACTTGGTAATTATTTGATATTTATGTCGTAGATATATAGTGCTAGGTGATAAAGAGGAACTTTGCTAGAATTGGGTGAGATGAAGATGTTGGGAGTGAGTAGAATTGAGTAATTTCAGGGTGTAGGAACAACTAAGATCAAGATAAAGTAGATTTTTTTTGGGGGGATGGTTAGGTGTTGCGCGAGAATGAACTAGGTATACGAGGTATCCTATGGTTCAAGGTAAATGCTTTAAAAGTTACAGGGTTTAAACGAAGTAAAGAATGGACTCAAATTATGTCATCATAAGGTAGAGTTGAATGTCTTCCTATCCTTTCTTTTGTCAGGCGCAACATGAACTATTGAAGATAAAATTTTGAAATAACTAGGAAGTATAGTAGCATAGTGATGGAGGGGTTCACTATAGTATACACTACATTAGACAACCTGAGACAAGTCTATAATTACAATGTTTTTCCAGCAAGAAGTGAACTATCCTTATTAAAACCCCTCAACACATTAGCTGCATCACTGCAGGAACAAATGAGGCACTTTATACTCAAAAAGATGTTCTGCCAGGATCTTTGTTTGTCGTAAAAATTTCTATGGTTTCTTTCCTTCCACTAACACCAGATAACACATGGGAGTCTCTCACAAACCCATTTGCCTACCGAGGTAAGGTTGGTCATATTCCAAATGTTCTCCCAAACTCATTCTACCTATTATATAAGTTTAAGATGATCAATGAGTACCATGCTTGTGGTCACTCCCATGGAAACTCAAAATTAGCTGAATTGAGCACTAAAAATTAGTTAAATTCTCAAGGCTTCTGAATTGTGATTAAAATTAAGGACATATATAGACGTTTATTATGGATGCTTGATTGCTTGTTATTTACGATCTCTTAGCCAATTATTCTGGCTTAATTTCAAGTCAACAGAAATCCATGTTCTTGATTTTCAGGTCCCGATGGCTCCCCTGCAAAGACCTGATGAGATGCACATCCCAAGCCAAGCATGGATGCAAAATGCTAATGATACTGACATGTACTGTGAAGAAGGGATACCAACGATGATCACATGGAGCTATGGTGGCAAGGAAGTAGCTGTCGAAGGATCATGGGATAACTGGAAGATGAAGTATGCAGGAATTATTGGATTTCTTTTTTTTTTGGGTGGGGGGTGTTGAGGGCTTGTACACTTTTTCTAGAAATTCTAATGTATTTTTCTTTTCTTTTTCCCAGGAAGCCTCTACAGAGATCAGGCAAAGACTACATCATAATGAAGGTGCTCCCATCAGGTGTTTACCAGTATAGGTTTATTGTTGACGGAGAGTGGAGGTATGCACCTGATTTACCTTGGGCTCAAGATGACATGGGAAATGCTTACAACATTTTGGACTTGCAGGTAATGTATCTTCCACCCTTCCTTTTTCATATTGTCTGGGTTCTACGATATTTTCAACTTATTGTGTGTTTTTTGTAAAGGTAAAACTTTATTTGTTAATGGCAGATCGTGAGATTAAATAGTACATACCTATCTTATCCTAATCAACTAGAAATCTTTCATCTCTAACCTTTGCTTTTGCGTTCCCTATAACCTCCGTACAAATCTTCTCTTCTTTTAGGCTCGTTCCATTGAACGCTCTTCGGTTTGTTTCAAACATTTGACGTAAGGGTACAATACTACCGCTCCATTATGAAATGCATATTTCCAACTTTGGCATATCTCGATGAGACCACATGGAGAATCAAATACGTTTTAAATTTTCACAGGAATTGATTAAAAATCGAAGTAACAGTGGTCCATTCCTGTCAATTATATGAAAGTCCCAAAAAGAAACCTTATACATCCAAACTCCTTAACATTCCGTAGTATGTACACTTTGTCATCTAAAAGATTCAAATACATATTCGTGTTTGGTAATGTAGTGGGAAATATACTTGGGTGGAATCTTCACTTTAGGCAGGCTTTGATGGATTCAGACAAAGCTACGGGTATGTTTGGTTAGCCATTTTCCTTGGGAAATGGAAATCATTTCGCTTGTTATGCAGATTTCTATTTGGTTGTCTATTTACTAATAAGACTATTTTCCCACTACTCACGGGAATCCAAGTCCGAGGGGAGGCCTCATAATCGAATTCACGAAAATTGTTTCAGTTTTCATGTCTATTTTCCGTGCAACCAAACAGACTCTATGAGGTTGACTATGAAACTTAACAAGATCTATATCAAGAATGAAGATGATGGTTGTCCTTGGAAACGGGAAGCAATGGTGTCTTCTCTGTTATTGGAACCTAACATGGTCATGGATGCTCCTCATGTTTGTCCAATAAGCTTGTTTGGACAGCAATTATTCCTCCCAAGATCACATTCTTCATATGGAGAAGGGCTGCATGTTAGAGGAAACAAATCTCAACTCATCATTGTTTTTGAAAGTGTTGTCAGCAAATTTGTCCTGCTTGAGTGCATGTTACATAGAATTGTGCCCTCTCTTTGTGTATAGTGTGTATGCATTCATATTTTGTATACTTTTCCATTCTTAGGGATAGGGGTGCTCCAACTGTAACCTTGAGATGCAACATTAAGTCAATAATACAAACAAAAACTAAAGGGTTTTATCTTTGAAAAAATAAATATGAAACATTTAGACAGAGAATGGCACAATTTAGAGAGGGTGTGAGAAAAAGAGGAGCAAAGACATAAGCATACTATAAGACTACAACCCTTTCCTTCTTTAGCGAGCATCTATTTATAGGAAACAATGTACTGGATGTAGAGATGGTTTCGGATACTTTTATGTTAAAGCCATATTGCACGTGACCCCAAACTCATTAAGGTTCCCTCGACATAACCCTATGCGTTTATGACACATGTCTCAGTTCCTGGGTTGTTCTTGGCTCCCCATGCTGAAGGATACTTTACCCAGCTCGTCCTACGCTGGCTTTTCTGAAGGGTCTTTGGATAATTTTTCATCAGCGATGATGCATCTCTTCCCTTTAAACATTACTCCCAATGTTCATTCCTCTCCTGGCTAGAATATGTTGGCTGTGTCATTGTCATTTCGTCATCCAAATTAAAATATAAAAAAACATAATGCATGAGCTTACCTGATAAACCTTAATCAGTGGAAGCCATGGAGCTGTACAAAAACTGCAATGCTCAAGGCCAAGCAACTGATGTGAGGCAAATGGGGAATATTTTACTTAGTTACCCCTAAAGCTTAGGCCTTAAATAGACCCATTGTGTCATACTTCAACTGCCTTACAATTCTTCCCCTCCGAGATATTATTGGTTTCATTTTAGCCTTTTTAGCTTTCTAGGATTGCAAATGCAATATTACATGGCAATCAATACCTGACTGGGTATAACGGAGACAAGCAAGCTATATTCATTCGCTGAACCTTGCTGAGTCCAGTCCAATCCCATCACATTATCTTGTTTTCCATAACTCGAAGATGGTCCATTTAGTGGTAGCAATCTCCCATATTATTCTCATTTAGTACTTGTGTATGAGAGCTATGAGGCTCATTCAGGAAACCTTTGATAC
Organism: Berberis thunbergii; assembly: GCA_003290165.1. NCBI lineage: Eukaryota > Viridiplantae > Streptophyta > Magnoliopsida > Ranunculales > Berberidaceae > Berberis > Berberis thunbergii. Next base: position 236,188 of record QNQO01001456.1, on the reverse strand, counting down.
CCTCCTATTATTAAAAGTTTACGTTAAGCACATGCTTGATTGTCTCAAATGTGACAGTTAAAACAAAAATATTCTAAAGTATTTCTCATCTGCGTGATTAAAAGGTCTGTTCAGTAAGCCTTTTCTCACGAACATTCCATATAAATATTCATTTACTTTTTCAACAAGTAAAAAATATATCTTTTGGTGGTTTCTGTAGAACATTACCTATATTAACCCGGCCAAAGCCTTAAGCAACTCTCAAGGTAGAGAAGAAAAATGACCAATTTTGATTTGCGTTATCATGATTTTTGTTGTACTGAAGGTTGCTAAAACAGAGAGATTTGTACATTACTGTCAATTATGCAGTTGAATGGTGGTAAAATTCATTTTCATTGTATTATTGTTTTATATATGCATCAATAGTTTAAAGTCCAATTTTTCTCTTGTTTGTATGGATGATCCTGATCTTCTCAGATTTCTCTTGTTTATATCAGTCAACAAGTATGTAGTTGATCTTGTTTGCACATTGTTTAAAGTCCAATTTTTTCCGTTTGTATCAGTCAACCAGTATGCAGTTGACCTTGTTTAGACAAAGTTTGAAGTTAACACGAACTTAAGTCCCGTTCCTATGACCAATCTAAGCTTGATTGAGGTACATCCATAGACTCACACCAATGGCACCAAAGACGTCCAACGACAATGAAACAAAAAATGACAACCAAGATCCCTCTAGACTGAGGTAAATGCATAAACTCGCACCAATGGCACTGTTCTCGAGTAGGAGAACAGGACAATTGCACAGTATTACCACAAATAATTAGAATTCGTTGAAAGGAAAAATATAAGTCGAAAGAGATATTTACGATAGTATTCATAAAAAGACTCCTTCAAGATTGAGGTACACTGACAAGCGTATTCTGCTCCCTTGTGGCCCCCAGTCCTTTGAGTTCTCCAGATAGTGATTGGTGTCACCTAGTGTATGTCATAGCATATATTATAGGTGTTGATGATTTTTATCCCTGCGATATTAGATTCAATTGGCAATGACCAAAATTCCAAAGTATTTTTGTATTTTGTATTTTATATTCACATACTTCATTAATAATCCTTATTAGCTTTGTCGTTTTCGTCCATTATTTCATGCTGGTACTGAATACTTGCATTCCCGAAGAGTCACTATTAGATTTCTCGACCTTCATTACAAATATGCTTACCACTTTATTCAACATGACTTGAGAAGGATCCAACCAGCTACCATACAGTTTACAAACTAACCTTGATTGTTGTGTGCTGCAGGATTATGTTCCTGAGGACCTGGAAAGCGTTTCTGGTTTCGAAACGCCTCAGTCACCTGAGTCAAGCTATAACAATGCAAACCTTGGTTCAGAGGATTACGCGAAGGAACCACCATTGGTCCCACCCCACCTACAAATGACGCTACTCAACACGTCATCAACCTCCATGGACAACCAGTCTTTAACAAGACCCCAACATGTGGTACTTAACCATATCTTTGTGCAGAAAGGAAAGAATAATCCATCTGTTATGGGATTCGGTTCAACCAACCGGTTTTGCGCCAAGTATGTCACAGTGGTGCTGTACAAGAGTATGCAGAGATAAATTAACTGCCCTTTACAGACAGATTTTGACAATTTACTGCTAATGTAAATGACACCACGTTGAAGTTATCTTCATGCAGGCTCATTAAACTTATCGATTTAGTTTCAGACTGTAACTGTTCCATGAATTCCATAGTTTTCTGGCATCAAGGAGAGCTGATATCATAGCCTGCCATGGTTCAACGAAGAGAATATAACCATTCAGGGCCCATAGTATGTGTGGATGACTGTTGATCATGTTTTGTAGTTTGTTAATAAAGGGTTCTTAGTTGTAGTTCGACAAGTTTGAGTTTTACGTGCAAGGTTTGTGACTGTAAGTAAACCAGTGCCAAGTGCGCATCTGGTACAGTTGTATTAGCCAGTGATCTCATGTCCATACTGGAAGATTTCTATCCTACTTAAGTGGTATGACAAGGTGATTGTATTTCTTTATAATGTTTATTATTGGAACTTAAACCTTAAGCATCTCTATATTATTGCATCTATGCCGATGATGTACTCATTGTCCATGAAATTATATTACACAAGCGTTGGAGCTTAGGTCTATTTTTTGACACGTTTCTGTACTCGTTTGAGGACAGAATATAAACTTTGACAAGTCCAGTATTAACTATTGAAAATGAAAAACGAAAAAAAAAAAAAAAATTCCACCATTATTTTCAGCCCAAAAGAGACACCAGATAGACATTGTAGGGCTATTGCTAAGATCTTCAAAATCAAGCTTCATGATCACCATTTTACATGTAAGTGTATCTATATTCATCAAGAATGTATCAATTGATAACTTCTGCACTGATGATATCGGAGATGAAGCTTACACTAAATTTCATGAAATTGAAAGGGTAGTACTGTGGCGGATGGTATCACTAGGACATTGTGTCAGAGGGCGGTGGCTGAGCAGTGGCGGATGGTATCACTAGGTCACAGAGTCGAATTCGGCTCTAGGGTGGAAGGGGTTAAGGGATTAAAAAAAAAAAAAGGAGAGTGCTGTAGAAACACTGGGAAAGCCAATCTTATGAACTCTGGTTTTCACTCCCTTCCTGTCCATCAAAATGTGACAGTTGATCCTTCCAGCCTGTTCCACAAATAAAATTGATTTGTCAAAAAAATACATGTTCCTTTTGGATGAGTAAGAAAGCCGCTCACAGAGTACCATATGGGGTTAAAAAAAATACATGCACTGCAACATGTGCGTGCAACACATGCATATGACCCACCTAGTTCAGGAAGGTGCAAAGTAGGAACAATCATCAATTCCTTGTCATGCCAAATTGGCAAATTTTCTCCCCAACTTGATATCTTCTTGACACCGGAATAGATGACATGCAAGATAAATGAGATAGAGTCATAACACTCTCGTGGCAGTAGATTTGCATTTTGAATCAGCCATTGTACCTGAAAAACATGATAGATGAGTGAATAACAGCAGAGATTTCGTTTTCTCCATTTAAATCATCAAATCAAAGAGCTCCTCTAGTATGATGTATACAGGTTTTCCAATTTCCCCTGCCAGACAATCTAAAGCAGAGTCAGTATTTAGTCATACACAAAAAATGTAGGAGAAAGACAAGATCACAAGACAGTAAAATTCTTCATGGTTGCAAATTGGACTGGGTTGTTTGATGTCTTTACATTCCTTTAGACAGTCATCCATGGGAGAATATCGACTGTCGACAATCTTCAGGAGTTTGGACATTCCAAATCACTGTATTCTTTGCAACAAATATGAGGATCCATTGACCATTTACCTGTGCATTGTGATTTACTCTATAATGTGGTTCATTTGGATAGAAAGGGATTTGATTGTGCACCTTCGAGGAGAAAAACAAGCTGAAGCAACAAAATCAATTAGCTCTGCGGTCTACGCACAAAGCAACCATCAGAGCTCAAAACATATTCTCTGAACTCTGAACAGGTGTTCACAAAGTGAGAAAGCGCCAAAGAATGTGAAGCATTTCAAAATTTACAAATAAAATTGAAATATGAAGATATGTTTGTTACCAGTGTTAGAGAATTACATTGTAAATCGTAACGTGTAAGATTTAGATTTAATCATAAATCGTAAGATTTATTAATGATATTATATATTATATGGGAAGGAGAAAACACACTTTGGATTTTAAGGGTTTCATAATGATAAACTATTTTGTTAGGAGTTTATTAATAATAATTGAATACTTCGAACCAAAAGATGAAAAATACACAAATATCTTTCAACAACCACACATCACTTTCTTTCACAAACTCAGAGCTCTCTCATCTCTCCCCTCTCAAACCTTAAACAACCAAACATCCCATCGATCGATTTGAACAACTTTTATTCAACAACCTCCTGCACCTGAATAAATACAATTCGATCGCGTGGGGGTAGAAACAACAAAACAACTCGAGAGACGAGTCGTTACTCTATGTGATCTAGGTTTTACTAGAGTTCGAAAGCTTGAGTGTTACTCTGATAATACTCGCCATGGGGTTGGGCTGGTAACAGTTGCCAAAATTCACACTTCCATATTGATTCAAAATGCGAAATCTCTTTACCAATTGACACCCCAATGAAGTGTGTCGAGTAATTCTAGCCAACCTTTTTTGGTGGCCTTTTCTTAGCCTTGTTTTGGTGTTTTTACACTTTTTGTCCATCCTCTTTAAAACAACAACTACAAACACTATCTATATAAGGGTAGAAGTGTAAAAAAACCCAAACAAGGCCAAAAAAAGGCCAGCAAACAAGGCTGGCTAGAATTTTTGGTGTCGATAATGTAAATGACTAGGCAACTCTATTAGTTATAAGGGTTGCTTTGATATTTGGATTCATTTGGTTTAATGTATTAGAGTTTAGCATCACTTTTAAAGACTAATTTGAGTCTAGGGTTTAAACCAAGGCAAGGTGAAAAGATATCATTATACTAACAGAGAGTAAACGTCCAAAATATAATCCACAACATGTCTAAACCCAATTGAATGAATCCAACTAAAGCATATTTATCATTGGTCCATCCTTAACTTCTTTAAAGTAATCATTCGACATGGTTGTACATAGCAACCATGATAATAAAAACTCACAAGAGAGAGCCAAAGAGAATGTTGAATGTTTGGTCCAAAGGAAATGAAGATGTTGCAATTGGTGGTGGTAAGGTAAGCCTTGCAATGGTTTGCAAGGTCGTGCCAAATTCTAATATTTGTATGCATCTTGGTACTGTCACCATCATGACATGAATGCAATGAACGTTCTCTTTTTATTAGTTGAGGATGTCATATATATATATAAAATAAAATAATAATTAAAAAAAATTGAATGGAGATAAAGCTATGTAACAAAGGCATTTCATTTCAAAAAAATTCTCGTGCCGGACACATATCAACGACACTCGGACACCTAGCCACTAGTTGGATACTCTCACAGGAGACTCGATACTTAGATCATCAACATTTTCAAATATCCTGGAAAAGTATTCAATTCTTTACAAATGTTCCAAGCATATTATGGCAAGTAGTAATACATGTGTAGCAATATTCACCAACAAGTGAAAGAATATGACTAATAATACAAAATGTATTGTTGATAAAATAAATAATATTAAAGTATATAGATTGCCCCAACATGTTCCGTATTATATTTTTTTTGCCGATGTGTCTGATACGAGGACACCTCATATTTGTGTCAGACACCAACACCCATGTCAATGTCATTGTTATATAGAAACAATAGCTATATAGGGAATCATGATATCTACAGAAATTTGCAAAAAATGAAAATTGATACTTTGTGAGGCATAAAGTAACATTATATTGGCCACAACATTGAGAACTAAAGATAAGTAAAGTACCTTCTAAGTACTAAGCACTTCGTCTTCCTTCTGCCCTCCCAAGAAAAAGGTACGAAGCATCTCCGTACATTCTCAATACGGCCCATCTGCTGCAAGCAAATCCACTATTATAGATGAAGTTTCTGCATCGGAAGCAAAAGCCTGTTCACCCATCACCTTGAGAAATTTAATTGCATTCTGAAAATCATCGTTTTGAAGAAATCCTCGAACAATAATATTGAATGTAACACCATCTGGTTGGCAACCCTTCTTTTCCATTTCAGTGAACAAATCTTGAGCTTCTTCCAACATTCCTTCTTTACAAAAGCCGTCTATCAATGTAGTGTATGTTTTGGTGTCAGGTTGCAATCCTTTTGTAGAAAGACTATACATAAGTTCTCTTGCCTGATTTATTTTCCCTTTTCTGCACATGTAGTGAATGAGAATGTTGTAAGTTGCATTATCCGCTTTTATTCCTTTGTTTTCCATCAAAGTATTCAACTTCATGACCTCAATAAAGCAATCAATGTTGCATAACCCATGCAATAATGAGTTAAAAGTAACGATATTTGGAGTTTTCTCTTGAGCTTACATAACTTTGAAAAGATATTGTGCATCCAGAACATTCCCAGCTTTGAGTTGCCCATCTATGAGAGTAGTGCAGGTGACACTGTCAGGTGTTAATCCTTTGTTAAGCATATCTTCAAATAATAGCATGGCTTTATCTAGTTGATGACCCTTGCAATAGCCATTGATCAAAGTGTTATAGTTGATAACATTAGGTTCATGGCCCCTGCTGACCACTGAACGAAATTTTTTTACTGCTTTTTGCATTTGGCCTCGCATACAATAACCATCCATCAATGCATTGTATGTGAATATGTTAGGTTGTTCTCCTCTTTGAATTACGAGGTCAAGTAGTTGATGCGCTTCTTCAACCATCCCTTCTTTGCAAATAGCATCCACTAAAATAGTATATATGTGCACGTCCGGTGAGATTCCACAATCCACCATTTCATTAAACAACGAAATTTCCTATTTCCCTTGACCTGAACAACATAGGCCATGAATCAATGAGGTATATGTAATGACATCACGTACAATACCTCTTTCAGACATTCTGTCAACCAGTTTATGTGCTTCTTTAATTTTCCCATCTTTGCAAATAGCATCTACCATAATGTTAAGAGTGAAAATATCTGGTGCAATCCCTCGATTCACCATATTATCAAAATAGCTGGCAGCTTCTTCTCACATGCCAGAATTGCACAAACTGTGAATTAAAGTACTATAAGCAGGGGCGGACCCAGGATTTTAGTCGAGGGGGGGCGAAATGGAAAATACTTATTAGTTGATAATAGAAGTTATCAATGGTAAAGCCAATTTTTTTTTTTTTTTACCGAAGCTAGTAACTAATTAAAAAAAATTCAACTATAAAAAATACAATTTTAAGCCAAAATGAGATCACTATTGATATAGCATTTTTACACCTTTACTCATTCTCTTTAAAATACAATCACAAATATTATCTATCAGAAATTCTAAATGGCCTGGGTTTCCAGCCTGGGGGGGAAAAATTTACACTATCGTCCCCCCTCTTTAACAACCTTTTGAAAAAAGTGTTTAAAAAGGAGTGGGCAAAAGTGTAAATTCACCCCCAGGCAGTCAACCCAGGCTGGAAACCCAGGCCAGCTAGAAATTACTCATTATCTATAGAAGGGATAGAAATATAAAAAACTTAAAACCTGACCAAAAAGTGGTTATAAAGTCTGATTGTCTAGAATTGAAAATTACAAAATAATTAAGATAAGTTCTAGGTAAACTTAAAAAAATTGAAATTTGCGAATCTAATATGATCATAATTAAATTTCAAAGAAAAAATAGTTTATATGAGGTTCAAATTTTATACGAGTTGGCTAATGGTATATATTTTCATTGAATTCTATCGTTATTATTTTAGATATTAATTTTAAATATTTTTTTGTTAGGGGTTTAATATTACTTGTGAAAAACAATTCATTTATTTAATGTTAATAAATTTTTATTAAACTAAACATTTTTTAATGTTTGCAATTACTAATAAAATTGCATTGAAAATAAAATAAAAAATGTTTTCAAAGAGTATCGAACTCAAATCTTTTACTAAAAGTGATAAACCTCAAACCACTACACCAACAAAAACATGATTGGATATTTTCATAAACAATTAACATATTGTATTCTACATTATATAATCAATTTTTAAAGACTAACATATATATACTAAAAATATTTTAAAAGTTGAGAGGGGGCAGCTGCCCCCTCGCCCCTTAATAGGTCCGCCCATGACTATAAGTCACAACATCTGATGGAACTCCCTTACTAGGCATTTCTCTGAAGAGGCTCACGGCCTCATTCACCCGATTGCCCTTGCAAAGCTTGTCGATCATTATATTATAAGTAACTGTATAGCTCGGGTTCCCATATTTAACTATTTTGTTAAAAAAAACCTGGTCTACTTTATCATCCATACAGAGCTCATTCAGCAGATTGGTGAATGTAAAGCAATCTGGTTTCAATCCAAGTTTGAAAATGTGTCCTAAAACAGCGAAACCAAAGCATACTCTACCCGAACGGCAGTAATTGGTGGAATGGGTTTTAATTTTAGGAGATGATGCAACAAACCCAGAGCCTCTTCAAGGCCAAGAGTTCCAAAAGTTGCACCCATTTCTCACAGATGTAAGAACAAGTGAATGATCCATCTTTTGTTGCTTCTTATTCTTATTAACAGTTGTTTTAAACCGAAATGCAGAGTAAAGATAAAGTGAAGAAGAAAAAGAAGAAGTGACCTTTGGGTGTTGAAGACCAAACACAAACACAGCTGCTGCTCTTCTCAACATCGCCATTATCCAACCTAGACGACCAATCCAAAACAACCATAATTTTCACGAGAAAACTTATATGGGCCTTGGGAATCTGGGAGTACTCATGAAATGTTTTTTTGGGCACCATTATCCATGGAGAGCGACCTATAGATAAGTAGAAGTATGAAATGTGACTAAATATCAAAATACCTCTTTCACCAATTGACATTCCAGTCGATGCAGATGACTGGGCATCCCAATTAGTTGTTAGGGTTTGTTTGATATGGGGCTCATTTGGTTTCGCATGTTAGACTTTAGGGAGGCGTTCGTTTTTCAGCACTCAATGTCTGCACTGAGAGGGTATTTGTTTTTTGTTCTGATTAGAGTCGGAAGTCGTAATAAGAAGTGGGGCATCATATCGAGGGGGTTTGTTTTTACTTTCAACTAAAAGTTGTACTTCTTATTGGAGTAAAGACCATAGGGATGTTGATCACTTAGCACTAAGTGCTTAATGAAAAATCATTCTAATAATAACCTCACAATAAATTTGTAATGACTGATGTATCTCTCTTCTCCACTTGCCATCCCCTATTCTCCATCTCCTTTCTATCAAGCGAGAAATGTTGCCATCGCCACCACACTCTCCCCTGCCCTCCTCATCTTCATCCTCTTTATCTTTGTTCAATTGTGGGAGCCTGGGAGGTTTATAAGTAACATTGAGTGGTTTCTAGTGGTGGCGGTGGTGAAAGGGGATCTCAATGGTAGGAGAGAAAACAAGTGAAAAAGAATGTTATGTTGGTAGTTTGTCATAAGCGGTGGGAATTATGATGTTAGGTAAAAATGTCAAACAACTTTATGTCAACACCTAAAAACAGATATCTTTTAATTAGCAACTCATTCAAAAGGAAAACAAACAACTCGCTCAGAAGCTTATTCAGAACTTCTAACTCTAGTTAAAAGGTAGCTTCTAAACACTTTACAAAAATAAACGCTACCTAAATGCTAAGCACCACCTTGATTCTTATTAAATTCTTCTAAGCTCATAACCTATTAAGTACTTTTGGGAATTTTTTATTCTGTTTGGAAGTAAAAACAAACACTCCATCAAAGTGGACCACTTCTTATTTAAAACCAAAATTATGATTAGAACAAAAAACAAACGCCACCTAATTCAGTCTAGGGTCCGCTTAAGACAAAGATAAAAAAAAAAAAAAAAAACCCAGGTAAACGACCAAATCTAACCATCATAATATACACGTCTAAATCCAATTGAAAGGAACCAAATAAATCAAACTAGTCGTTGATCATTCTTCACTAATTTACAATAATCATTCGACATGGTTGTGCATAACAATTAAAACAAGGCAAAACCTGCAAAAGAGAATGATGTATTGTGGGTTCAAAGGAAATCAAGCTGCTTTAAAAGGTCCAGTCGCTCTAGCTTCTCGAAATTGACTGCACATTTAGAATAAAGTTGTGAAACTTGTAGGATCATCTGTGGAATCATCAACAATGTCATTCAAGTAAAACTCTTCCGACTCACTGGTAAAAGATTACCAACCTGAAGAAAACAACATTTAGTAAACAACCGAAAAATTGCAGTAATAGAAAAAGTATTGAGGTTTTCCTAAGCTAACCAATAGTATTTCATCTCAGATGCAAAATATCGATATCTGGAGGTCTCAGATGAAGATCATCTTTCTAATGTGAATCCAAGCTTTATATCATCTGATCACCTATTCTCAAACTTTCTCAATTATGTGCACTCAAAGAAGGTATGGGTTTGTATAAGAATTCGAACAGAAAGTATAAGAAATTTGTAATGGACAACAATTCATCTTAATAAACCTATATGTGGTCAACTACTTGGAACTATCAACGACATGTTGGTTCACAAGAGTCCCTAGGAGCAAGTGAATTGCTGCTGTAAAAATTTGTAGTCATTTTGAAACAGCTTTTGTAACTTTTGCAGCTCATGAAAATCATCAAACCTTGAAGAAGCAAATAACTACATACCACTCCATTTATAATACTAGGACAGTCCCTTCAACAACAGAATACAACCAAACGTCAGATGGATAAAGCCCGAGAAAAAAGAATATTGGCGTAAAAATATGATTGCAATGTGAGAGCTAACCTAAAAAATATGATCAAAATAAAACATTGGTAGAATGATTTGTAGCCTTACTTGTGGCTGCAATTCGCTGAAATTATCAGGTAGTCATAAACCACCCTTTGTGATCTGATCACTAAGAATTGCTCAGCCTGCATTAAACAATAAAAAAAAAAAAAAAAAAATAACCGACAGGATCGAGTATCAAGTTTAGCCAATATACAGAGATTCAAATTTCAGATGACAAGGGATGAAAGGAAGAAACAAATCATTAAAAATAAAATCAACAACGCTAAAATCTGAGAAATCAGTATAATCACGAACACAACCTGGAACCAACATTAACTAGTCTATGTCCATAAAATTATAAGACAAATTCGCTTTCAGAGCTTCAGGATGACTCGACCATTCAGAAAGATGCAAAAAGTCAGCTCAAAAATGGAAGATGGTCCAATACTCTAATATAGAACCACTTGAAACAGTATACTGGAGAGGTATGCTCTTATCTTGATCAACTGGAGGTTGAACAAAATTGTGAGGACCAGAAGAATTATTGGAAATGAGGAATCTACTCGCTTAAAGCAAATATACGAGGCAATGAAACATGTTGGTCGCCCATAACTGGATAGGCCTCAGTTGATCTAATATGGCATCAGCATAACTTCATTGCTTGGCTAGCAATGCATAGGCTTAAAAAATCACAGGACAAACTTCTGACTTGGAGGTTTAATCACCAGATCAAATTGTACTCGGGAAATGGCAAGGTAAAATACTTTAATACTTCAGCAACTCTATATTAACTAAGCAGAATTATGTGAGAGAAGCCATTATCATCTCTAATATTTGATGAGTTCGTTTCATTATAAACATACAACATAAATAATTTTAAGAAATATCCAAGATGCATCCAAGAAGTATTTTAGAATTTTTAAGAAGTGTCCAGGAAGTATTTTAGTCTAAGAGGTCAGCGTTCGAGAAGTATCCAAGATTTTTAAAAAATATTTGAGAAGTGTCCAAGGCATGCCAAACCCATTAATTTTAATGTTGACCGTGTAATCTATAAACTCCCATATGCAAGGCCAGCCAGAAGAAAAGAGCAAAAAAAAAAAACCTAACACTTATTTAGTGGGAGAAAGGACTGTCAGAAATTATTTAAACGCTATGCCAGTTACAAGAGACCATCAGTAATGCTTAATAGAGAAACCTGTTGAACTCAAAGTGAAATTGTCATTGAATGTTGACCTTGCAGTTTATAAACTCCTATATGAATTGCTGGCCTGAAGGAAAGGAGCAAATGAAGTTATTGAAAGGAGAAATTGACTGTCGTCAATTATTTAAAAGCAATGCCATGAACATGAGACCCTATTAGAGAGACAGAGAACAAGAAAGGCATGCCAATATTAACATAAGAAAACCCAACTTGAGAAATATAAATTTCTGTTTTCTTGGTAAGAACACACCAATCAGAATTTTATTTGTTGTCAAGGAATTACAGTACCATGTATGAATCTGAGGGAAGTTTCATCTACACTAAAATAGAATAATAATTTTGCACAAACATGGACTAAGTTAATATGTTAAAAAACTTGAATCTTGAATCAATCAAGTCAATACAAAAATCAAGAAGCTAATAACATCACTCTGGTTCTCATTTGAGAGTTAACTTTTGGGATGCCATACGACAAATAGAAAAAGAATATATAGTGCATGCAAAAAGGAAGAAATCACCTTCATTGCCATTGAACACACTTCTGTTGCGGGGAATCATATACAGGAAAGAAGTTTGTAAGGGATGATGATTGATATTTAATACAGCGTGAAGTAACAACATGCTGGCCACAACATTTATAGCTAAAGTACCTTCTAAGGACTGAGCACCTCAACTTCCTTTTGCTCCTCCAAGAAAAAGGTACGCAGCATCTCTGTACATTCATGATTTGGCCCATCTACCACAAGCAAATCCACTATTCTAGATGAGGTCTCCGCATTGCAGGCAAACCCCCTTTCAGTCATCAATTTGAGAAATTTAATTGCATTCTGAACATCATTGTTCCGAAGAAAACCTTGAACCATTATATTGAACGTAACATCATTTGGCAGGCAACCCTTCTTTTCCATTTCTGTGAACAAATCTTGAGCTTCTTCCAACATTCCTTCTTTACACAAACCATTTATCATTCCGGTGTATGTTATAACATTAGGTTGCAATCCTTTCTTTGAAAGACTATCCATGAGTTTTCTTGCATCATTTGTTTTCCCTTCTCTGCACATATAGTGAATGAGAATACTGTAAGTCGCATTACCACCTTTTATTCCCTTGTTTTCCATCTCGTTAATCAACTTCATGGCCTCAATAAAGCAGTCATTGTTGCATAACCCATGCAATAATGAGTTAAAAGTAATGATATCTGGAGTTTTCCCTTGAGCTTGCATAACTTTGAAAAGATCTTGTGCATCCAGAACATTCCCAGCTTTGCATTGCCCATCTATAAGGGTAGTGTAGGTGACAGTGTCAGGTGTTAATCCTTTGTTAAGCATATCTTCAAATAATAGCAAGGCTTTATCTAGTTGACGAGCCTTGCAATAGCCATTTATCAAAGAATTATAGCTAACAACATCAGGTTCATGGCCAGTGTTGACCATCGAATGAAAAATTTGTATTGCATTTTTCATTTGGCCTCTCAAACAATATCCATCCATCAAAGCAGTGTATGTGAATCTGTCAGGTTGTTCTCCTCTTTGAATTATGAGGTCAAATAGTTGATGCGCTTCTTCAACCATCCCTTCTTTGCAAATAGCATCCACTAAAGTAGTATATGTGTGCATATTCGGTGAAATTCCACAATCCACCATTTCATTGAATAGAGTAAACGCATCTTTCCCTTGACCTGAACAAGATAGGCCATGAATCAGTGAGTTATATGTCATCACATCAGGAACAATACCTCTTTCAGACATCCTTTCAACCACTTGACGCGCTTCTTTTATTTTTCCGTCTTTGCAAAGAGCATCAACCATGATGCTAAAAGTGACAACGTCCGGTGCCATCCCATGATTCACCATATCATCAAAAAAACTGGCAGCTTCTTCCCACATGCCAGAATTGCACAACCCATGAATCAATGAGGTATATGTTATTACATTAGGAACAACCCCTCTTTGAGACATTATTTTCATCATGTTGCGTGCTTCTTCGATTTTCCCATCCTTGCAAAGAGCATCAACCATGATGCTAAAAGTGACAACATTCGGTACGATCCCACGACTCACCATATAATCAAAAAAGCTAGCAGCTTCTTCCCACATGCGAGAATTGCACAACCCATGAATTAATGAACTGCAAGTAACAACATTCAGTTGAATTCCCCTTCCAATCATTTCTTGGAATAAATCCACTCCTTCTTTCACTCGATTTTCCTTCAAAAGCTTGTCAATAATTATACCATAAGTAAATTCGTCGCTGGGGTACCCATATTTCACAATTTTGTTAAACAAATCAACGGCCTGATCTACTTTATCATCATCCATACAGAGCCCCTTAAGGAGAGTGGTGAATGTAATGTGGGTTGGTTTCAACCCACGTTTCAAAATTCCCCCTAGAACAGAGAAACCAAAGTCGACTCTACCCACACGGCAGTAACAATTGATGAGTATGCTAAAGGCAACAACATCTGGTTGGACTCCTTTGGATTCCATCAATTTGAACGAAGGGAAGACTTTGTCATAGTGTTTCATCTTAACAATGGCTCCTAAAAGTTGATTGAAGGGCTCAATTGGGGGAATGGGGTTTAGATTTAGGAGACGATGGAACAAACCCAGAGCCTCATCAAGGCCAATAGTTGCAGATTTACACCCATTTCTCACATATGATAAAATAAGTGAATGGTTCATGTTTTGTTGCTTCTCATTAGCAGTTGATTTGGAACGAAATACAGAGTAAATACAATGTGAAGAAGAAGTCATCTTTGGGTTCCGTGGATCAAACACAAACACAGCTACTGTTGCTGCTCCGCCTCTTCTCAACATTGCCATCATCCAACATAAAAGTAGCAGTGAAAAAAATTTATGATAAATTACGGTTAAAGATTCTCTTCATTATTTTAATTAGCTAATCATTAGCAAAAAAAAAAAAAAAAAATATTTCCATTAGGTCTCACTCTCCACTTGAACACCTTTTTCTTCACACACGAATATTTCGGTTGTTTTAATAGAATACAAATAGTAAATCAAAATTCACAATACACAATATTTGAAATAATCATATATCTGCCAATGTAAATGACTTAATTAGATTGTAATACTCGTACTTTTTCACTGTCCTTATAAATATGATTGTATATAAAGTGTTTCAATTTATTATTTTATATTCTAATTAAAATATTATATATACGTAAGTAATAACCTTGTATCTATGCATGTTTGATGTGAAATTTTTTTTATAAGTATAGGATTTGAATAACTTCTAATCTGAAAATGTATATTTTTTTAAAATATTTTCTTTTGCCAATTTGTATTTTTTAAAATTCATATTGTTTTCTTACCTTTTGAATTTCAGGACGAGATTCTTTTGAGGTGTGTATATTATAATACCCGCCTAATTACACAAATATAAATAATACTTACTTATAAATTTGTAATGTATTATAATTCTATAATGTGTAAAACTTGTTTTATTTTTAGTGGTTAAAAGAAGAAAGTGTGTACATTTAGCAAAAAAATAAAAGAGTTGGAAAAAAACCTAGCCTCATTCTTTCTTTCTTTTTTACACGCACAAAATAATGAGAGCTACCTAAAGAATTAGGGGAAAGAGGTGAAACAAGAAGAATAAGAAGAAAAAAAAGAATGCATAACACCGGTGAGTCTTCTTCGTTATCTTTTGTTTTTTTTTGTTTTTGTTTTTTTAGATTAATCAATTGATTAAGGTTATGGTTTAAAACATACCGTTAGTTTGGAGTTCATCCAACGGTTAGATCTCCCCCGAGGCAGAAACAAATGTCACTGATTGAATTTTAGAAATCCATATATATAAAAGTTTTGGTATAAATTAGTGAGTCTTCTCTATCTGAATCCTTACGTTTATAAAATTTTGGTTTGTTGATGTGCTAGAGCCAATTTACAACTATATGTTTGGGGGGAATAACTTTGTATTTGTAGAAATATTGATAGTTTTATTTTCTTGTCAGTGAGAATAAAATGTCATCTTCTTTGATAAAAAAATGTAAACGAGGTTGGAAACATTTTTCAATTATGAGTTTAAACTTATTTGTGTATTCTATCAGTCTTGATTCTGTGCAGTTTTGATTGAGTTCTTTTGGGTGTACTGTATCATGCTATATATCAAAATTTTCCTATTGGAGTTTAGTTTCTAAAGGATTTTATGGTATCACAATCTGAATTTTGTGCGGAAAGATATACTTGTTTTAGTGACAAGAGGTAAATCTGGACGAATGCTGACAAATGACTTGTTTCGTTTGTAAAATATGTAATGTTACAGACATAATCAGGGGGTATGCTTTATATGGTTGGAAACCTCTTTGTGTCTACTTTCTATAGCTTTTAACGGTAGTCAATTTGGAATTATAATGTGAGAATTATGTACATTTGAGTGATGATTTGTCAAGTTGTCTTGTTAGGACAACTTGTTCATTTCGGTATTGTTTGGAGGGTTATTTACCTAACTGTTTGGTGACTAAAACTAGACTAGTTACAATTGAGTTGGGGGCTGTTTAAATTGATTAGAAAGTCGAAAGCTTGGAGAGAGTTTGATTAGGTTCTGGTTGGGTAGTAAAACTGTAGTTGAACGTTTCGGAGTGTGTGATTTGAATTGTTGCAGCGATCATCTTCCTCAACGCTTCCTTGGATGTGGAATGGATAGTGGAGTTAAGGACTTTGATTGTTCTATGAATGAATTGTTTTATTTGATTTATTTCCATGGAGTGGTGATATGTGTAGAAAAATGTCGAAGACTTGATGTTCGTTTTATTCAAGTACACTAAATATATGAGGATACAATACTTTTGGTCAGTGTTCTAAAAATCGCTAGGCGGTGGGCGGGCGGCCAGCAGGCGCCTAGCGCCTAGGGGCCTAGGCGGGCGCCTAGGCGGTTTTATATTTTATATTATAATTTTCATAATTTACAAAAATTTAGCATAATACATTAATATTTTATCAATTACTTCCAATTTAATGCCAGAATACATATGAAAAATCAAAAATTTATAAACATAAAAAATTAAGCTTACATTAAAATTTATAATAGCATAAGTTGCATAACATAGAGTTTCATAGAGATTAAAGAGAAAAAAGAATTACATACTTGATGAGTTGATGGTACCAACCTGTGTTCTAAAAAGCGGCCTGAAATAGGAACTACTTGAGAAAGAAACAGTCTCTTGGCATTTTACCATGGCAATTGCTCTATCAACTACAACTTTCGCTGCAAAACAATATGCAAAAAAATTGAAAAATAATTATGTGATAAACAGAAATGTCAGTGACAGTAGAAATAGACAAAACCTAGTTCTACTACCTTCAACAAGTTGTCCAAAGGGAGAAAATGCATCTCGAAGCTTTTCATCTGTGGTTAATCTTGAAAGGCCTAACATAAATAGAAAACGAGGCTTGCCAGAAACATTAATTATTTCTATTCAAAATCAAAACTACTTCAAAAATCAGCATAGCTAGCCTAGATCTAGAAGGGATAAATGGAAGCATTACAGCCACAGGCAGCATAATATGAGCATATACTTCAAAAATCAGCATATCCATATAGTGTATACAGGTAACAACTTGGATTACAGGCGGCATGTCACCCTATACAAAAAGAAGGCAGCATGTTGTCACTCTATACAAAAAGAAGGCAGCTTATACAAAAAGAAGGTAGCCAATACAAAAAGAAGGCAGCATGTCACCCTATACACATCATAATGATCATATGTCTGATTTTTTAATTATAGGCAGCACAGCATATTGTTAACCAAAAGTATACAGGCAGCAATCAGCATTACAAGGTCAGGCATTAGATGGAAGAATTACAACCTGCAAAACAAATAATGGATAAATTTGTTAACCATCCATCTTCCCTTATTAATCAACATAAGATCACTCTTTTACAAGGATATAATGGTAATATAAGCTAAACAAAGTAACTTCATTGGACTCTTATGGTGAAATAATGATGCATATTAGATGGCATATCTCAGTAAACATCAACTTGAACAATTGAGTATTTTTCTTCTAATTGTGTGTGTACTGTGTAGTGCGACTGCGTGCCCAAATGCTAACTAGAAATTGGCTGGGCATAAGTTGACTTCAATCATAGCCTCATAGGCCCAACTTAAGGTTGGGCAGGATTATGCCATTGTGTCTACATGGAGTTTGGCCTGGGCCTACTCTTATCCTGTATTAATGTATTGTATCTCAAGTTTAGCAGGAAAACCCAGTCATGGCAGCTCTGATGTCCAAGTACTTCAACTACTTAACGAGATTACTCGGATTATCAATCACAATTCACAAGGCAGCTGAGGCCTGAGGGGGATTTAAGAGTGTTTGGTGAAATGTCACCACCATCAACATGACTCACTAACTCTAATCCAGCTCATTCCAGCCTAATATGTAGTTATGTACAATTGCATCTTTCTCATGCTGACTTTAACATTTTATATCCATTAATTTCAATATTTCATACAAAAATAACTTAAAATAAAGGTCATACCAAAGCTTATATTTGGGCTCCAATTCTAGAAAATTGGGTCAACCTTCTGTGGCTGGGTTCATTTGGGAGCAACACAAAGCATGGGATGATATCTGCCATCTGATAAAGGAAAGGTGGGATTGGCAGGGACATCAGGTTATCCAACCAAACAGCCAATACGAGGCATATATATAGAACCTCCTGACCAATGATGACAATTTGTAGTCTCAATGGGCAAAAAAACACTTACTAAAATACCAAAATTTTGGTCCTTAAGTGTGTCCAAAAATTGCAAATGGCGTTGGAGATCATTCTATTTCTCTATGAACAGAAATCAGGCCAAGTCATTTGAAAAACATATCATTGGAGATGGTCAAAATACAAGGTTTTGGAGAGACCCCTGGCACCCCGATGGGATACTCTGAAACTGGTTCTCTCAATACCTCACTTATAGTTACAAAATGCTAAAGTGGCTACCATCATCAACAACATTCATGGGCTGTCCTGAATCAGGTAGCAGGTCACATTCAAAAGTTGAACTAATGGATTGTTGTACTCACACTCAGCACATTCAATTGCTTAAAGTTAAACAAGGTAAGAAAGAAGATGATTACCTCAATACCTTGCAGAGTTGTAGGCTTGCAGCAGAGAAGCTCAAGCAAATAAGTTGAGCGATTCGAGCGAAACAGCGAAACAGCGAAATGTTCGCTTGCAGGCTTGAAGCGCAGCAGCAGTTGAGCGATTGGTTCACTTCCGTTCTTCGTCTTCCTCTTCTTCGTCTTCCCCTTCTTCCCCTTCTTCTTCTTCTCCTTCTTCTTCTTCTTCTCCTTCTTCCCCTTTTCTTTTGTTTGCAAAAGCAAAACCTAAAATGTCATCGATTGAGGATTGAGTTTGGTTTGGGTTTTTTTATTAGTTATTTGCAACCAGCCAAAAAAAAAAAAAAAAAAAAGCCCAGCCCTCCCAGCCCGATTAGGTCCGCCCAGACCCGCCCAGACCCGCTTAGGCGCCCTGTCCGATTTTTCCCTCCGCCCAGCAATTAGTCGAGGCGTTTCCTTACCTACTAGCGCCTAGGCGCCGCCTAGGCGGCCGCCCAGGCCGCTTTTTAGAACACTGCTTTTTGGTATAAAAATTATATAATGATTGTGTGTTGGTTCAAAATTATATAATGTAGAATGAACTGTGCAGATTGGGTTGAGCGTGTTATTACTCATGTCTAGATTGTCAACACTCTTTGTATATTGTCCGAATTATTTTTTTATTTACATATACATGAATAGAGGCAATGACTACTAAAGATTATGGCACTAGTACTAATTGTATAGTTTGGATTGCTATGCAAATTGACTTGCTAGAAGTATCCTCGGATTGATTGGGTTTGATCCATGTTGTGTTATGGAAAATTTATTTGTGAAAAATGTTAGTTTTCTCAAAAGAATGGGTTAATATTGTGGTTGATTTATTTATGGTTGACAAAGTGTCACCATAAAAGAGTTTTGAGTTTTAGTTGATTTTTATGCTCTTTTTCCACAACTCCGAAAAAAAATGTGAAAAAAAAGAAATTATTTTAGTATACAGACTTGCTTGTATACGTGTGATATAATTTTGGTATGCAGACTTGCTTGCCTATCGGGTACGTCGTTCCGTGTGAGTTCGGTAGTACATGTAGTATTTAGAAAATGTTTGTCATGGATCAAACTTCGAGTGAGATGACATGTTCCTCGATGTGGCACTCCACTTGGAACATGAATGCTCCAAGTGGTTTTGAAGGCAATAGAGGCACATTTGGGTGAGGTGTGTTCGGCACAAGGATGATAGTGCGATTGTGGAAAAAGAAATGAGATTTTTTTTTATGTGCATGACTGCCTTAAGGGAAGAAACAAAATGCTCATTCGACCATTGAATAAGAACTATATGTCTTCCTAAGGGCTAAAGGTAGAAAATGTATTTTGTTGATATTTTAATAATACTCTATTATAACTACGATTTGTATCGTTGTTTGAAAATAAATTGCAGGTCGGACTTACCATATTCAACATTTACTTTTTAAGTGTTGGTAAAATAAATTTATATTTTAAGTATGATAAAACTGATTAGTATGTAAAGTTTGCCTTGTTGAGGAACTACAAGACTTTGAGTGTTATTTTCTTGTTTATGAAATTTTCATGTTAAAGCATGTAAATTATTTTATTTTATAAGGATTGAGATTACTTACACCAGCTACCTCGCTGACCCAAGTAAGTTTATGCTTCTTGAGTACGTTTTTATTGAAACGTAGCTATTTAGTCTTTCACGGGTTAGAAAGTCATTGAGGCGGCGATATGAGATGTTTACTTGTGGGGCAGAATCTCCAACGAGTTAACTTGGTTAGAAATTTTATTTATTTAATTTTTCTGTTGTTAAATTTTTACGTCCCGAGTTTCGGGGAAGCGGATAATCCTAATCCTACATGGATATAAGGATTTTTTTTTCGCTTTCTCGAAAAATTGGGGCGTGACATAGATCCTATAAAAATATATATATATATATATATATTACAATAGTAGGTGGGGGATTGATTTAGATTTTCTTCTCAATTGTCTTTGTAGAGTTTATGAATGGAAAGAAGAGTTTTTGTGTGAAAGGAGAGACGTTTAAGCGGGAAAAGAGATCTATTGGAACCAATGTTCTAAAAATCGGCCTAGGCGGTAGAAAAACGTCCAGATTAATGGTTGGGCGGCCTAGGCGGTTTGGGCGAGTTTTTTTCTTTTTCTTAATAAGGCTGATTGTGTTCTTATTTTATTTTTTTTTCATTTTTTTTAGAAATAAAAAATTTAGTTTTTTTTATTCAGTATATGTCTAAATGTAGCAAATGATGGTTACTTAATGGAATTCTCAAAGGATCTGCCGGTACCAATTTTAGTAATGTAGATTTTATCGAACATGACTGAGGTTATTCATGCAATTTGAAAAAAAATAAAAGAGTATGTTTGGATATTTGTCCACAAATTCAACTTTGTATAAAGTATCTACCATGTCCAACTTCAGTCATTTGAGTTTTAATAAATTTTGTTCATGATTGTTAATTTTTCATGTTTTTAAATTTTGCATATGTATCTTGGCATTAAATTTAATGTAATTGATAAGTTATTTTGCTTAACTTTTGTAAATTATTAAAGTTATAATACAAAACTTAAGACCGCCTAGGTGTCGCTTAGTGTCACGAGATTTCTTTTCCCAAGTACTTCCTGTGCGGTACTGGCAAACTTTGCCCCGACTTATCAAAGAAAGCTAGTCAGTCTTGCCCACGAAAGACTCACTTAGAATATGGAAAGCTAAGCAAGCTAAAAACACAAGATAACTTAAGAGAACTAGAAATTGTATTGTTTGAATTCTCTGAGGTGATTACAACAAATGAGGCCTTAGCCTATTTATATAACTCCACCTCATCAATGGACGGTGGTGATCAATTTGATCCAACGGTCTATAATGATCTTCTACACACTTCCTTAGAAATATCTAAGGACTAGAATCCTATGAAACTCTATGGAACTTTATGGAATGTTTTAGAGAACTCTCTAAAACAATGTGGAATACTCTACAATATTTACACTTGCTAACCTCACTTGACTAGGCAATAAGATAGTTGTGACATTTCCCCCACCTAATCAGGCGACGTCCTCATTGCCTTCAAATCCTCGTACGCTTGAATTTGCTCATTTAATACAAATGTTGGATTGGCTCCCAGCTAGCTTCACTTTCTGGCAATCCCTTCCACGTGACGAATAGCTCATTTGTGGGAGGTTGGTTGGAATGGCGCACCACACGATATGACAAGATAGTCTTTAATTACTTCTTTGCCATGTTGACGAATAGCTCTCTAGAACAATGTGGAATACTCTACAATATTTGCACTTGCTAACCTCACTTGACTAGGCAATAAGATAGTTGTGACATTCTCCCCCACCTAATCAGGCGACGTCCTCATTGCCTTCAAATCCTCGTACGCTTGAATTTGCTCCTTGAATTGCCACAAATGTTGGATTGGCTCCCAGCTAGCTTCACTTTCTGGCAATCCCTTCCACGTGACGAATAGCTCATGTGTGGGAGGTTGGTTGGAATGGCGCACCACACGATATGACAAGATAGTCTTTAATTACTTCCTTGTCATGTTGGATCTTCATGCCCAATGGTGCTCTTTGTGAAACTCCACTGTTTGGATCATCCCGATCTTCCTTATACGGCTTCAATAGACTCACATGGAAAACTGGATGAAACTTGATCCTCATCGGCAACTCGACCTTGTATGTTTGCTTTCACACTTTCTTGACTATAGGGAAAGGACCCTCATATCTCCTGATAAGGCCACGATGCAGTCCTGAAAGTCTGGCATGAGCATGCATCTTGACAAGCACAAGGTCTCCAACCTGGAACTCTCGAGGCCGTATCTTTTTGTCGGCCCACTTCTTCATCCTCTTGGATGTCTTCTCCAGGTAAGCTTGAGCCTTATCAGCTTGATTATTCCATCATTTGGCAAACTTATAAGCTGATGGACTCACTCCAGTGTAGCCAGTGGCAATAGAACTCGTGGTCATAGGTTGTTGTCCTGTGAGAATCTCAAATGGGCTACGACCCGTCGCTTCACTCTTCTGCAAGTTAAAAGAGAATTGGGAAACATCCAGCAACTTAGCCCAATCTCGCTGGTTGGCACTCACATAGTGCCTACGATATAACTCCAACAAGGCATTCATCCTTTCCGTTTGAAGATAAAAGCTAGTAGAGAAATTAAGGTCGGTACCCAACAACATGAACAACTCAGTCCAAAATTTCCCCGTGAACCGAGTATCCCAATCACTGATAATAGATTTGGGCACACCCAATACTTCACCACCCGTTTGAGGAATAAATGTGCGGCGTGCTCGGCTGTGCACTCCTTGGGTTGGGAAGTGCCAACACCGGTTCCTCCACAATTCTTTCTTCAATCTTTCGAAAACTTGCTGGCATTTTGAACTCCAATCCCAACTTCGTCCCTTCTTGAGCAAGTCTGTCAATGGGCGGCTATGGAAGAGTAGCCTTCGATGAACATTCTATAATAGTTCACCAAGCCAAGGAAATATCTTAACTCGTCGACTTTGGTCGGTGGTTCCCACTCTTGGATGGCTTGTACCATGGACTTGTCGATACAAAGCTTGCACTTGCTAATGATATGACCTAAGAATGTTACCTCCTCTTGGGAAAATGAACACTTCTCCTTTTTGACATAGAGCTCGTTCTCCTTCAAGGTTTGGAACACTTGCCTCAAGTGATCCACATGTTCCTCCAATGTCTTACTATAGATCACAATGTCACCAAGGTACACAACTACGAACCGATCAAGGTAAGGAGCTAGTACCTTATTCATTAGAGTGCAAAATGTGACCGACGCATTAGTTAAACCAAATGGCATGACTAAGAATTCGTAAGACCCGTACTTTGTAACACATGTCGTCTTTGGTTCATCTCCTTCGGCTATGTGGACTTGATAATATCCCGAGCGCAAGTCAAGCTTGGTAAAGTACCTTGCATCACCAAGTTGATCAAAGAGATCCGCAATAAGTGGAATCAGGTACTTGTTCTTGATAGTGACATTGTTGAGTGCACGATAATCAATACAAAGCCGTAGGGATCCATCTTGTTTATTTTGAAATAAGACCGGTGCACCATAGGGACCTTTGGAGGGTCGGATATAACCAACATCAAGTAAATTCTTCAATTGTCTTCTTAACTCGTCGAGCTCAGGAGGTGTCATACGATAAGAAGCAAATCCGGGTGGCTTTGATCCAACTTCTAACTCAATAGCATGATCCACCTCTCTCCTTGGTGGAAGCTTTTTAGGAAACTCGGCAGGCATAACATCCTTGTACTCCTTAAGAACATCTTGGACGACCTTAGGTGCATTCACCCCTCCATCCATGGGACCTCCGTCTTTCTTGAGGGTAGCCAAGTAAGTAGGCTCATTTCTCTTTACTCCTTTAGAAAGTTGGAGAGCAGACACCATTTTCTCCTTACTTATTTCCCATACCATGGGCACAACACAAGGTTGTCCCTTTTCCATTATGCACATGGTATTGGCATATGGGACCAGGAAAGCCTTCACCAAGTTCAAGAAATCTATACCCAAATAGAACTTGTGAGCATCAATTGGAGCAATAATTATGTCGACTTTACCTCGCCATTGTCCAAGCCGAATATTGCTGCCACGAGCTACTCCTTCAATTGGGAGACTTTTAGCATTAACTCCCTTGATATATCCTTTCTCCTTAGTATATGATAGGTCAATTTCTTCAGCAAGGTCCTTAGCCATGTAGACTGTGTCGGTCCGGTATTCACCATGGCTTTCAAAGTCTCATTCCCGATCTCGGTCTTCACGTACATCCTTCCCCGTGGTTGTTCCTCGGCCTTAGCTTGAATGGCACTTAGGAGATTCATTGAGGCGATCCTCCTTTCCTTTTTTGCTTCTTCCTCCATGACAAGCGCGACAAGTTTCCCACGGTTGGAATACTCAAATGCTCGATGGGGTCCACTACATAAGAAGCAAGATATCTTCTTGGGCGATCCATCTCTTTTCTCCTTCCCCTTGTCTTTGGAGTTCTTGTGTTCCTTAGAGGACTTCTCTTTGTCTCCCCTACCTTTGCCATCATTACTTGACTTTTTCCCTTGCCCCTTGGATGAGTTTTTCCTCTTGAACTCAATCAAGGACTGGGCTGCAGCCATAGCCATTGTAAGGTCTTGCACACCTCGTCTCTTCAACTCCAACTTGGCCCAACCTGTTAGGTCATCAAGGAAGCTAAACAAAGAATAATTTTCTCCCATGTCAGGAATGTCCAAGAGAAACTCCGAGAACACCTTCACATACTCTCTTATGTGGTCTTCCTTATGTTGAAGGCGGCGAAGCTTGGCCCTAGCTTCGTTTTTGGCGTCCTCCAGGTAGAATTGTCGCTTGAGTTCATTCTTGAATTCTTTCCAAGTGTCGACGGTGCACAATCCCTTCTTGACATCATCGGACCTTCTGCGCCACCAAACTGTAGCAACATCATTTAAATATACGGATACACTATGTACCTTTGCCGCTTCATCCCTTATGCCAACCGCATCAAAGTAGCGCTCCATGTTCCACAAGAAGTTGTCAATCTCCCTCACACTCCTTGCCCCACCATAGGTTTTAGGTTTGGGAGCTTCGACTTTGTGAGTGATCATCCCTGGCGTAGCCCCACCATTGGCTACCGCAGTCATGCATACATTGAGTTAAGTTTTAAGTTTCTCAACTATTTCTTTATAAGCCTCCATTTCTGCATCTTTAGCAACAACTTGGGCTACTAGGGACTCGGTCTTTTTGGACACCATGTCCACTACCGCGTTCAAGGCTCCTTGCATCTCTTTCCGAAGCTCTTGGTCCTTTCCATTGGACGCTTGCCCTTCGATGCGTTGGTCCATGTCTTCGACTTTCTCTCTCAAGTCGGACATGGTGGCATACAACTTAGCCAACCTTTCATCCATCGCATCGATCATGTCCTTCGACTTGTCCTTGCGGACTTTCCCACCTTTGTCGTTGTTGCCAATTGATGGGTTGTTGACCTCCGACGACATTCTCTTGTGTAGAATGATTTCACCAACCTTGCCAAACCTAGGCTCTGATACCAACTGTCATGGACTTTCTTTTCCCAAGTACTTCCCATCCGGCACTAGCAAACTTTGCCCCGAAGAAAGCTAGTCAGCATTGCTCAGAAAAGACTCACTTAGACTATGGAAAACTAAGCAAACTAAGAACACAAGAGAGCTTAAGAGAACTAGAACTTGTATTGTTTGAATTCTCTGAGGTGATTACAATAAATGAGGCCTTAGCCTATTTATACAACTCCACCTCCTCAATGGACGGTGGTGTTTTACTATTCATTGTTGATTGGGACAAAGTCAAATAAACAAGATTAGAGATAAAAGATGGTTAAGATTGAAAGTTGGGAAATGTAATGAATTTGAGGGTTGAGATTCATTTCCTATGATAGCATATTTGTAAATATAAAACATGTAGAATGACAAAAATAATGAAATTTTTTTGTGGAATGACAAAATATTTAGCAAAAATAAATTATATGAAGTGTCAACGGCAAGGGGCATACTCTAGTACAGTTCCCATCATGACATATTTCAGTTGAATCTTTTATGCAATATAGTACAGTTCCCATCATGACATGAATGAAATGAGCGTCCTCTTCAACTGGCTCCATTTGTTAGTCAGGATAGTTAGTTTTGGGACATAAACAATCTCTACTCTTCATCTTTACCATCTTGGTTCCTATTATGTTGAAGCTCTTCTATGTCATTAAGGGACACAACAGTTCTCTATAAACATTAAGACTGACGTGTGGTTGTCATCTTTCTCACATTATCCAACTTTCTCGACTAGAAGCTCCTAGCTAGTTGTTCTCCTACTATAAGTTCTTGCCTCTCAATGCCGACTACACATCTAGAAGATGGTTGGTGGATCACCAATGGAATCATCAACAATGCCATTTGAGGATAGAAAATGCAAACCAATGAAAGATTGCTCACCTGAAAATAGATTAAATGTAAGATGAAACAACATGAAGTACATGGGTGGAACCAGTGGGTGCCGGAGGTGGCCATGCCCACCTTGACCTTTTCTTTTGCTATGTTATAAACTGACACATGTATTGAATTTGAGGGTTGAGATTCATTTTTCATGATGACATATTTGTAAATATAAAACATGTAGAATGGTCAAAATAATGAAAATCTTTTGAAAAAAGTTGGTGGAATGTACATATGGAGGAGAGAGAAAATATTGTGTTTTGCTTTTAGTAAAATGAAAATTATCATAACTATCTACATCGTTATCGAATTTTGATAAAGTTAATATCGTTGAAATGCATTTTTTAAATTTTTCCAACAAAATCAATTATCAACACGAGCGCTAAAATTGTAAAAATATATATTCTATAATTAAAAAACATATAAAGTATTTCACGTTTTTAATATTTTTAAAGCAATGAGACGTGTCGATCATACCCAAAAAAATGAGTCGAGTATCTTAATTTCATATTTAAAAAAAAACTCTAAACTTCATATTTTGGTGAATTCAAAGATTGGGAGATAACTCATTCTCGGTGTTTAAATTTTTTTCTCAACTAATTAAAATTTGACTGAGGTTAAAGAACCCAAGACGTGGGGTTAAACCACAACAATCTTAACCATCCAACCAAGCTACCATCGGCAATATTTCTTCCCCCATTGAGACAAGATTTCTACTTCTAGAATCCTGCACCGAAATCCTAAGCACTGGACAAAAAATAGTCTTTGTCAGAGAAAATGCTTCATATAACCTCTTAGTCAAACCCAGGCCAAAAACTCACTACAAAAGTTTAGCACAATTGTAGACGTACAAAATAAAGTGTAGTTAAGACGTAAGAGACATTCAGGGAATAAACCAAATGATGCTTGATAGAGAAACTTGTTGAAGCTTGCCTACAATCTCAGCTATTTATGTTTTAAACGTTTCAATTATTATAGATATCATTAAGCATTTTCATGGAAAATTGGCAATAGATATTTAGCAAAGCTGAAAAAATATGAATAATCATAAACATTTTATAGATGAAAACAAATGATAATGTTAAAATGCGAAAAACTTATATTGGTTCCTATTGCGCTCTTATTGCGCTGAAGCTCTTCTATGCCATCGAGGGACACAACAGTTCTATGTAAACATTGAGATGTACTTTATGTGAAACGGCCTGTCAGAAATATCTAAACTCTATGCCAGTTAGAAGAGACCATCAGTAATGCTTAATAGAGAAACTTGCTGAACTTGACATTGTCACTGAATATTGACCTTGCAATCTATAAACTCCTATATGCGATGCTGGCCAGAAGGAAAGGAGCAAAATAAGTTATTGAAAGGAGAATCTGACTGTCGGGAATTATTTAAAATCTTTGCTATTTACATGAGACCCTATTAGAGAGACAAAGTACAAGAAACGCATGCCAATATAAACATAAGAAAACCCAACTTTGTAAGAACACACCAATCAGAATTTTATTTGTTGTCAAGGAATTACAGCATCATGTATGAATCTGAGGGAAGTTTCATCTACACTAAAAAAGAATAATATTTTTGCACAAACATGAACTAAATAAATATGTTAACATACTTGAATCTTGAATCAATCAAGTCAAAACAAAAATCAAGAAGCTAATAACATCACTCTGGTTCTCATTTGAGAATTAACTTTTGGGATGCCAAACGACAAATAGAAAAAGAATATATAGTGCATGTATAAAGGAAGAAATCAACTTCATTGCCATTGAACACACTTCTGTTGCGAGGAATCCTATACAGGAAAGAAGTTTGCGAGGGATGATGATTGATATTTAATACAGCGTGAAGTAACAACATGCTTGTCGATCATTATATTATAAGTAAATGTATAGCTCGGGTTCCCATATTTAACTATTTTGTTAAAAAAAACCTGGTCTACTTTATCATCCATACAGAGCTCCTTCAGCAGATTGGTGAATGTAAAGCAATCTGGTTTCAATCCAAGTTTGAAAATGTGTCCTAGAACAGCGAAACCAAAGCCTACTCTACCCGAACGGCAGTAACAATTGATGAGTATGCTAAAGGCAACAATTTGACCAAAGGGAAGACGTTTTTTTTTTATAGTGTTTCATCTTAACAATGGCTCCTAAAAGTTGATTGAAAGGTAAACGACCAAATCTAACCATCATAATATACACATCTAAATCCAATTGAAATGAACCAAATAAATCAAACTAGTCGTTGATCATTCTTCACTTATTTACAATAATCATTTGACATGGTTGTGCATAACAAGTAAAATAAGGCAAAACCTGCAAAAGAGAATGATGTGTTGTGGGTTCAAAGGAAAACAAGCTGCTTTAAAAGGTCCAGTTGCTCTAGCTTCTCGCAAATTGACTGCACATCTAGAATAAAAGACTACCAACCTGAAGAAAACAACATTTAGTAAACAACCGAAAAATTGCAGTAATAGAAAAAGTATTGAGGTTTTCCTAAGCTAACCAATAGTATTTCTCAGATGCAAAATATCGATATCTGGAGGTCTCAGATGAAGATCATCTTTCTAATGTGAATCCAAGCTTTATATCATCTGATCACCTATTCTCAGACTTTCTCAATTATGTGCACTCAAAGAAGGTATGGGGTTTGTATAAGAATTCGAACAGAAAGTACAAGAAATTTGTAATGGACGACAATTCATCTTAATAAACCTATATGTGGTCAACTACTTGGAACTATCAACGACATGTTGGTTCACAAGAGTCCCTAGGAGCAAGTGAATTGCTGCTGTAAAAATTTGTAGTCACTCGAAACAGCTTTTGTAACTTTTGCAGCTCATGAAAATCATCAAACCTTGAAGAAGCAAATAACTACATACCACTCCATTGATAACACTAGGACAGTCCCTTCAACAACAGAATACAACCAAACGTCAGATGGATAAAGCCCGAGAAAAAAGAATATTGGCATAAAAATATGATTGCAATGTGATAGCTAACCTAAAAAATCTGATCAAAATAAATCATTGGTAGAATGATTTGTAGCCTTACTTGTGGCTGCAATTCGCAGAAATTATCAGGTAGTCATAAACCACCCTTTGTGATCTGATCACTAAGAATTGCTCAGCCTGCATTAAACAATAAAAATAAAAATAACCGACAGGATCGAGTATCAAGTTTAGCCAATATATAGAGATTCAAATTTCAGATGACAAGGGATGAAAGGAAGAAACAAATCATTAAAAATAAAATCAACAACGCTAAAATCTGAGAAATCAGTATAATCACGAACACAACCTGGAACCAACATTAACTAGTCTATGTCCATAAAATTTTAAGACAAATTCGCTTTCAGAGCTTCAGGATGACTCGACCATTCAGAAAGATGCAAAAAGTCAGCTCAAAAATGGAAGATGGTCCAATACTCTAATATAGAACCACTTGAAACAGTATACTGGAGAGGTATGCTCTTATCTTGATCAACTGGAGGTTGAACAAAATTGTGAGGACCAGAAGATTTATTGGAAATGAGGAATCTACTCGCTTAAAGCAAATATACGAGGCAATGAAACATGTTAGTCGCCCATAACTGGATAGGCCTCAGTTGATCTAATATGGCATCAGCATAACTTCATTGCTTGGCTAGCAATGCATAGGCTTAAAAAATCTCAGGACAAACTTCTGACTTGGAGGTTTAATCACCAGATCAAATTGTACTCGGGAAACGGCAAGGTAAAATACTTCAATACTTCAGCAGCAACTCTATATTAACTAAGCAGAATTATGTGAGAGAAGCCATTATCATCTCTAATATTTGATGAGTTTGTTTCATTATAAACATACAACATAAATAATTTTAAGAAATATCCAAGATGCATCCAAGAATTATTTTAGAATTTTTAAGAAGTGTCCAGGAAGTATTTTAGTCTAAGAGGTCAGCGTCCGAGAAGTATCCAAGACTTTTAAAAAATATTTGAGAAGTGTCCAAGGCATGCCAAACCCATTAATTTTAATGTGACTAACTTGTTGAAGCTAGCTCACAAACTGACATTGTCACTGAATGTTGACTGTGTAATCTATAAACTCCCATATGCAAGGCCAGCCAGAAGAAAAGAGCAAAAAAAAAAACCTTAACACTTATTTAGTGGGAGAAAGGACTGTCAGAAATTATTTAAACGCTATGCCAGTTACAAGAGACCATCAGTAATGCTTAATAGAGAAACCTGTTGAACTCAACGTGAAATTGTCATTGAATGTTGACCTTGCAGTCTATAAACTCCTATATGAATTGCTGGCCAGAAGGAAAGGAGCAAATGAAGTTATTGAAAGGGGAAATTGACTGTCGTGAATTATTTAAAAGCTCTGCCATTTACATGAGACCTTATTAGAGAGACAAAGAACGAGAAAGGCATGCCAATATAAACATAAGACAACCCAACTTGAGAAATATCAATTTCTGTTTTCTTGGTAAGAACACACCAATCAGAATTTTATTTGTTGTCTAGGAATTACAGCACCATGTATGAAGCTGAGGGAAGTTTCATCTACACTAAAAAAGAATAATAATTTTGCACAAACATGGACTAAATTAATATGTTAACAAACTTGAATCTTGAATCAATCAAGTCAATACAAAAATCAAGAAGCTAATAACATCACTCTGGTTCTCATTTGAGAATTAACTTTTGGGATGCCATACGACAAATAGAAAAAGAATATATAGTGCATGCAAAAAGGAAGAAATCAACTTCATTGCCATTGAACACACTTCTGTTGCGGGGAATCATATACAGGAAAGAAGTTTGTAAGGGATGATGATTGATATTTAATACAGCGTGAAGTAACAACATGCTGGCCACAACATTTATAGCTAAAGTACCTTCTAAGGACTGAGCACCTCAACTTCCTTTTGCTCCTCCAAGAAAAAGGTACGCAGCATCTCTGTACATTCATGATTTGGCCCATCTACCACAAGCAAATCCACTATTCTAGATGAGGTCTCCGCATTGCAGGCAAACCCCCTTTCAGTCATCAATTTGAGAAATTTAATTGCATTCTGAACATCATTGTTCCGAAGAAAACCTTGAACCATTATATTGAACGTAACATCATTTGGCAGGCAACCCTTCTTTTCCATTTCTGTGAACAAATCTTGAGCTTCTTCCAACATTCCTTCTTTACACAAACCATTTATCATTCCGGTGTATGTTATAACATTAGGTTGCAATCCTTTCTTTGAAAGACTATCCATGAGTTTTCTTGCATCATTTGTTTTCCCTTCTCTGCACATATAGTGAATGAGAATACTGTAAGTCGCATTACCACCTTTTATTCCCTTGTTTTCCATCTCGTTAATCAACTTCATGGCCTCAATAAAGCAGTCATTGTTGCATAACCCATGCAATAATGAGTTATAAGTAATGATATCTGGAGTTTTCCCTTGAGCTTGCATAACTTTGAAAAGATCTTGTGCATCCAGAACATTCCCAGCTTTGCATTGCCCATCTATAAGGGTGTTGTAGGTGACAGTGTCAGGTGTTAATCCTTTGTTAAGCATATCTTCAAATAATAGCAAGGCTTTATCTAGTTGACGAGCCTTGCAATAGCCATTTATCAAAGAATTATAGCTAACAACATTAGGTTCATGGCCAGTGTTGACCATCGAATGAAAAATTTGTATTGCATTTTTCATTTGGCCTCTCAAACAATATCCATCCATCAAAGCATTGTATGTGAATATGTTAGGTTGTTCTCCTCTTTGAATCATGAGTTCGAATAGTTGATATGCTTCTTCAACCATCCCTTCTTTGCAAATAGCATCCACTAAAGTAGTATATATATGCATATTCGGTGAAATTCCACAATCCACCATTTCATTGAATAGAGAAAATGCATCTTTCCCTTGACCTGAACAACATAGGCCATGAATTAGTGAGTTATATGTTATCACATCAGGGACAACACCTCTTTCAGACATCCTTTCAACCACTTGACGTGCTTCTTTTATTTTTCCGTCTTTGCAAAGAGCATCAACCATGATGTTAAAAGTGTAAACGTTCGGTGCGATCCCATGATTCACCATATCATCAAAAAAACTGGCAGCTTCTTCCCACATGCCAGAATTGCACAACCCATGAATCAATGAGGTATATGTTATTACATTAGGAACAACCCCTCTTTGAGACATTATTTTCATCATGTTGCATGCTTCTTCGATTTTTCCATCCTTGCAAAGAGCATCCACTAAAATAGTATATGTGAGAACATTCGGTGAAATTCCACAATCCACCATTTCATTGAATATAGAAAATGCATCTTTCCCTTGACCTGAACAACATAGGCCATGAATTAGTGAGCTATATGTTATCACATCAGGGACAACACCTCTTTCAGACATTATTTTCATCATGTTGCGTGCTTCTTCGATTTTCCCATCCTTGCAAAGAGCATCAACCATGATGTTAAAAGTGACAACATTCGGTACAATCCCATGACTCGCCATACCATCAAAAAAGCTAGCAGCTTCTTCCCACATGCGATAATTGCACAACCCATGAATTAATGAACTGCAAGTAACAACATTCAGTGGAATTCCCCTTCCAATCATTTCTTGGAATAAATCCACTCCCTCTTTCACCCGATTTTCCTTCAAAAGCTTGTCAATAATTATACCATAAGTAAATTCGTTGCTGGGGTACCCATATTTCACAATTTTGTTAAACAAATCAATGGCCTGATCTACTTTATCATCATCCATACAGAGCCCCTTAAGGAGAGTGGTGAATGTAATGTGGGTTGGTTTCAACCCACGTTTCAAAATTCCCCCTAGAACAGAGAAACCAAAGTCGACTCTACCCACACGGCAGTAACAGTTGATAAGTATGCTAAAGGCAACAACATCTGGTTGGACTCCTTTGGATTCCATCAATTTGAAAGAAGGGAAGACTTTGTCATAGTGTTTCATCTTAACAATGGCTCCTAAAAGTTGATTGAAAGGCTCAATTGGGGGAATGGGGTTTAGATTTAGGAGACGATGGAATAAACCCAGAGCCTCATCAAGGCCAAGAGTTGCAGATTTACACCCATTTCTCACATATGATAAAATAAGTGAATGGTCCATGTTTTGTTGCTTCTCATTAGCAGTTGATTTGGAACGAAATACAGAGTAAATACAATGTTAAGAAGAAGTAACCTTTGGGTTCCGTGGATCAAACACAAACACAGCTACTGTTGCTGCTCCGCCTCTTCTCAACATCGCCATCATCCAACATAAAAGTAGCAGTGAAAGGGAGTTTTTAATTACCGTCCACAAAGCGGAGTTTTGAATAAGGTCAACATTCTCCGCCATTGAATAATAGATTAATGTTAGGATGTGTTTAGTTGGATGGAATGTTATGTCGTGAAAATATATGAGAAGACTCATACATAGGTTAAATTGATGTATCGTTCACATTCATTATTAAATTTTGTAATAGAATGAAAGTCTCATTAACAGAAAAATTATGATGGAAATTTGTGATTAAAAATTCTCTGCACTGTTCTAATTAGCTAATCATTAGCCAAAAAGTCAATCAAAATTCACAATACATAATGCTCAAAAGAATCGTATACCTGCCAATGTAAACGACTTAATTAGATCTTATAAAAATTATATATATCACAATGGTAGGTGGGAGATTGGTTTGGATTTTCTTCTCGATTGCCTTGCAGAATTTATGAATGGAAAAAAGAGTTCTTGTGTGAAGGGAGAGACGTTTAAGCGGGAAGAGAGACCACTGGAACTAGTTTTTTTTATAATTGGAAACGTGGAGAGAATCTTTAAGTATAAATTTTCATATCTTTAAAGATTGAAATTTAGTCATAAGATTAATCGATTAGATCCAATGGTGAAGAGCGTTAACCTCACTGAGTTCCGTGAGGTTAATTACAACCCCCCCCCCCCCCCCCCCCCCCCCCCCTTCAAAAAAAAGTAAAAATTTTGAGTGTGTGTCTAACATATTTAAATATATGGACAAGTAAAATATAAATATATTAAATACATAAAAATGAAGCTTAAGTATCCCTATAAATATATTTAATTAATTATTTTGTTAGTTGTCATTTAGTTATTATTAGTGTTAATTGATAAGCCCTCTAATCCCCGGTTAAAAAGATCTCTACTTATTCTATACTGCAATCACAAAGCAGGGTATTAAGTTGTGTGCTACTAAAATAGCGCATCATTAAACCAACTCATTTTTTATTAGTTATTCGTCAGATAAAAGCCAATTGATTGGATTGGATTATAGTAAAAAATTTTGAGTCCTAGAAGATAAGAGAGTAGTGTATCCGAGGAAACAATTAGCAGCAACAACTAAAACATAATTTAGAAAATTACAGGTTCCAACACAATAAATAACACATCACTAACTGGTAGTTACTCCATGAGGCAAATATGTCACACTACAAATTTCTATCATGCTTAAAATATATATTTATTTTGCTAACATTTACAAAGTGAAGGTCGAACGTGGTAAGTCTGACAAAAAAAATGTTAATAGACTTATCATCCTGCACTGAACGTTTAAAATTCATAACTTATCGGTCCTCATAGATACAGTTATTTTCAAATATATACATATCATACTCATAATCACCATCATTTAAATGTCAACCAAATACATTTTACCTTAAGAAAGACATGTAGTTCTCATTCTAAGGTCGAATGAGCATTTAACTTTTTCCATTAAGGCAATCATGCACATATGAAAAAAATCTCGCTTCTTTTCCACAATCGCATTATCCTCCTTGTGATGAACACACCTCACTCAAGTGTGTCTTCCTTGCCTTCGAAACCACTCGGAGCGTACATGTTCCAAGTGGGGTACCACATCGAGGAACATGTTATCGCACCCAAAGTTTGATCCATGGCAAACATTTTCTAAATACTACACGTACTACCGAACTCACATGGAACGGCGTACCCGATATGCAAGCAAGTCTGTATACCAAAATTATATCACACGTATATAAGCAAATCTGTATACTAAAATAATTTATTTCTTTCTTTTTTACATTTTTTTTCAGAGTTGTGGAAAAGGGCATAAAAAATCAACTAAAACTCAAAATTCTTTTATGGTGACACTTTATCAACCATAAATAAATCAACCACAATATTAACCCATTCTTCTGGGAAAACTAGCATTTTTCATAAATAAATTTTCCATAACACAACAGGGATCTAACCCAATCAATAAGAGGATACTTCTTAGCAAGTCAATTTGCATAATAATCCAAACCACACAATTAGTACTAGTGTCATAATCTTAGTAGTCATTGCCTCCATTCGTATATATGTAAAGAAAAATAATTCAGACAATATACAAAGAGTGTTGACAATCTGGACATATGTAATAACACATTCAATCCAAACTGCACAATTCATTCTACATGATGTCACGGGCTAACAAGACAACAATACCAATTCTAAACCAACACACAATCATTATATATTTTCTATACCAAAAGTATTGTATCCCTACATATTTAGTGTACTTGAAGAAAACAAACATTAAGTCTTCGACATTCTTCTACACACATCACCACTCCATAGAAATAAATCAAACAAAACAATTCATTTATAGAACAATCGAAGTCCTTAACTCCACTACCACAATTCAAATCACACACTTTGAAGCATTCAACTACAGTTTCACTATCCAACCAGAACCTAGTCAAACCCTCTCCAAGCCTTCCGACTTCCTAACCAATTTAAACAGCCCCCAAATCAGTTGTAACTAGCCTAATTTTATTTGCCAAATAGTCGGATAAATAACCATCCAAACAATACTGAAATGAACAAGTTGTCCTAACTAGATAGTTTGACAAGTCATCACTCAAATGTACATAATTGTCACATTAGAACTCCAAATTGACTACCGTTAAGGGCTATAAAAAGTAGACACAAAGAGGTTTCCAACCATTATAGTATACCCCTCTGATTATGTCTGTAACATTACAGATTTTACAAACAAAACAAGTCATCTGTCAGCATTCATCCAGATTTACCTCTTGTCACTAAAACAAGTATATCTTTCTGCAAAAAATTCAGATTATGATATCGTAAAATCCTTTAGAAATTAGACTCCAACAGGAAAATTTATATAGCATGATATAGTAAACCCTAAAGAACCCAATCAAAACCAGTATAGAAAAACTGTACAGAATCAAGACTGATAGAATATACAAACAAGTTTTAGCTCATAATTGAAAAATGTTTCCGACCTTGATTTCTCAAACTCCACTTCATCCCAAATATAAATCTAAAGCTTATTAGGTATAAAAAAAAATCCATATCACTTAAAAAAAATTCCTAGCAAAAATATATGAAAAAAGAATGGAGGAAAACTCATTAATTTCTACCAAAACTTTTATATGCATGAATTTGTAAAATTCAATTATTGACATTTGTTTTTGCCTCGAGGGGGATCTAACCGTTGGATGAACTCCAAACTAATGGTATGATTTTTATAATTGTGTTATGAATCTACAGATTTTATTTGAAGATATTCTGACTTCTAGAATGTCTCGATCCACTAAAAATACTAAGACTGCACAAAGTTGTATTTATTGCGGGATTTAAATAAAAACCTAGTTGTAGGTTTTCCTTTTTTAACTCAACCAATTCATATGAAAATACGATAAATTTTTCATATTTGATATTTATATTTGTATTAAACCCTAACCTTAATCAATTGATTAATCTAAAAAAAGTAAAAGAGAACGAAGAAGACTCATCGGTGTTATGCATTTTATTTTATTTTTCTTCTTCTTCTTCTTCTTCTTATTTCTCCTATTTCCCTTATTTCCCCTAATTCTTTAGGTAAGTTCGTCCCATTATTTTTTGTGTGCACAAAAAAAAAAAAAAATGAGGCTAGGTTTTTCCAACTCTTTTATAAAGCTCTAATTATGATTTCCTAATTTTATTTTTTTGTTAAATGCACACACACTTTCTACTCATCTAACCACTAAAAATAAAACAAGTTTTACACATTATAAAATTATAATACATTACAAATTTATAAATAAATATTATTTATATTTGTGTAATTATGCGGGTATTACAACATATACACCTCAAAAGAATCTCGTCCCGAGATTCGAATGATAAGAAAGCAATGTGAATTAAAAAAAAATATAAATTGGCAAAAGAAATAAGATTTAAAAAAATATACATTTTCAGATTAGAAGTTATTCAAATCCTATACCTATAGAAAAAATTTCACATCATATAAAGTCATACATCAGACATGCATAGATACGAGGTTGTTACCTGCGTATATATAATATTTTAATTAAAATACAAAAATAATAAATTGAAACACTTTATATACAATCATATTTATAAGGACAGTGAAAAAGTATGGGTATTACAATAAGTCTATGGATAAGTAAAACTCTTGACAATTTTGCCTGGCAATCGCTTCACAACTAGGGACTCTCATTATAATCTAATACATAACATATTTCAGCTAAATCTTTTACGCAATATAGTACAGTTCCCATCAAGGCATGCATGAAATGAACATTCTCTTCAATTGGTTCCACATTTGTTAGTTAGCATAGTTAGTTTCAGGACATGAACAGTCTCTACTCTTCATTTTATCATCTTGGTTCCTATTGTGCTGAAGCTCTTCTATGCCACGAGCTAGGGACACAACAGTTCTATGTAAACATTGAGAGGGACTTTATGTTGTCGGTCTTTCTCACATTATCCAGCTTTCTTCACTTGAATCATTTAAGAGTGCTCCGGCTATAAGTTCCTGCTCCTTAACTTTCAAATATTTTTAATAAGTATTTAGCATTAAAAAAAATTCAATTATATAATGTATAATACAATATGATTATTGTTCATTCAACTATTTTCATGTCTCTATTGGAGCAGTCGTTGGAAGTTTAACATTTTTAGTAAACGATTCAAGTTCTTTACTAGCCTAATTATTATTTTTTTCAATGCAATTTTATTAATAATTGCAAATATAAAAAATTATTTTGTTTAATAAAAACTTATTTTCGGTCATCTTGGAGGTGCAATTTTATTAATAATTGCAAACATAAAAAAAAAATTTGTTTGGTTTAATAAAAACTTATTTTCATTCCTCTTAAAGCATATAATGTTTTTGTAGCTATTAATAGTTACTATTCTATCATTATGACATATTATTACGTTTTTGTTTTCAATGCAAATTTATACGTAATAACAAACATTAGAAAAATGAAATGTTTGTTTACAAGTGGTATAAAACCTCAAAAAAAATGTAATAAATATCTAAAATAATAACTATATAAGAGTAAAATAATCATAGAGAGGTAGAACGGATAGATGACACTCAAGGTAGACCAACTTACCAAATTAAAGTCAAGGATTCCAACACCCTTCTTCTGTAACTCGTCATGGACCTCATTTAGGCATCAATGCAGCCTCCCTGAGTGCCCGGGAACTCGTACAATCAGACATTGTCAAGACTGTCTTAGCAAAGGATGCTACATCAGCTACGAACAATGAAGGTTTCCAACTCTTGGATGTTAGACCCAATTGGGAGAGGGAGAAGGCCAGTGTGTCAAGGTTTGTACATGTTCCACTGTTTGTCAAGGACAAAGATAATAGCCTCATCGCTCTATTGAAGAAATGGGTGCATTTTGGTTATATTGAAGCTTGGACTGGACAACAATTCACCACCATCAACCCTGATTTTGTTAGCCAGATTGAAACCTCCGTTTCAGATAAGGACACTAAGCTCCTTCTAGTTTGTGGAGAAGGGCCAAGGTTAGACCCTATCACGCTTATTACATTCCCGTATCCATAGTGCAATATCCTTATTATTATTATTTTGAATATTTTAAAACCTCGCTTAAAATTTTGTTTTTCAGGTCACTGATGGCTGTAACTAAGCTACATCAAGCGGGTTACAAATATTTAGGTGGAGGGTTCAATTGATCAGAGAATGAGGATTTTCCTGCTGTGAAGGCACTGACAAGTTGCATTATGCCGCAATAGGAGTTGCCTCTTAGTACTTCCTCCAATTTCTTATATTTCTATGCAATAGGAGGTGTCTCTTACTTCTTCTTATATTTCTACGCAATAGAGGGTTATTATAAAAATGTCAATTTGGTGTAGTGTTCCAACATGATTGTTTAGTGATATCAATTCGTTTTGAAAAATCTGCCATGACTTGGTAGTTTTTGTCCATTGGCAAAACTCAACATAAACATAACAAATCTAATCAATAAAATGTTGTTGATATCTCACTAATAACTGCAATGGAGGGCCATAAAGTGAGATATGTGTTTTTGCTGTACAAAATTAATCGACAATATTTATTTATTATTTTGTGATTATTACAGCTTCTTCATGAAGACTCCAGACATTTCCTGTTTAAATACTTACTTCCATCATTTGTCATTTAAGGAGTTTCTGTGAGATCATTAGTATTATGTGTACACTTGTCTTACCTGTTGAGGAAAATCACCATTCTCCATTTGATTATTGATCAATACCTTCACTGCACGATGCAAACTAAAACCCCAACAAGTAGCTGGTTGATCAATATTTTCAAAGTCTTGTTGTTTTGCCTGTTTTTTGGGATTCTAGCAAATTGAAAATCATTTACTTTGAGGAAACTGTAGCAACCTTTTCTCAACCAGAGAAGTTATATAATTCAATATTTTCAAAGTCTTGTTTTTTGCCTGTTTGTTTCGTTTGAAAAATTTTCACTGACCTGCCCACCATGAATAAGACCCATGCAGTTTGCACTAAGTTTGTTCTGTTGTTTCCTAAAGGTATATATTTCTGTTTCACCAAACAAGGAATGAGGATATTAGCTAAGATAGGCCTTTGAAAACAATAGAAGAAATATGGAATTTAGCTTCATAAACACAAAGAATCTAATGCATGAACATTACCTTTTGGGGGCAAGAAAGATAACTCTCTCCCCAACCGCAATAGATCAATTGTTTTGATAGCAAAAAATCACAAGCTTTAAGGACTGTAGGGCTATTTTGACAAATTTTCCCAACAGATGAAAGTCCTCGTAGGGCGAAAAATGTGCCGTG
This sequence comes from Berberis thunbergii, assembly GCA_003290165.1. Taxonomy (NCBI): domain Eukaryota; kingdom Viridiplantae; phylum Streptophyta; class Magnoliopsida; order Ranunculales; family Berberidaceae; genus Berberis; species Berberis thunbergii. Next base: position 195,473 of record QNQO01001456.1, on the reverse strand, counting down.
GATGAAACAAATTCCCCAGTTTCCGTATATGTGAAAGTATATCTTCAATTTATTACATGTTTTCTGTGGGTGTGGAAAGTTTTTTATAATTAAACCATTGAACATACCATGAACCATCAGGCATTTGAATCTCTTCAATGAATCGTACTGCTTTTGAAATGGAAAGGTCGATTTCTTCCTTCCATTTTCCTGGATATAACTTCTTGAACAAGACTAGAGCATGAATTGCCGATGCAGTGCATTCAACGTACCTGAGGTATGACTCCATTGGCATTAATGAGTAAAAATAAGTCATGACATTCGACAAGGAAATTGATGACGTAAGATAAGTAAATTGATGAAGTAAGATTGCTTACTCAAACTCAAAACAAGGCCATGAAATATTTCTGCTGGATTTAGAACCTACAAACAAGGCCATCAAGTTTTGCACACGGGGGATGGGGATAGTAAAGATCTTCCTGGAATACAAATTCATTTGGCATAATTAAACAATCATCTACATTTGCCTATTAAAAATTTAGGATAACATGGCAGACAACTGAACTCAACCAACCTTAGCACAAACATGTCGTGTTTTGAACCATTTTATTTCACCGTAAAGTTGAACATGAAGTTCTCTCCTCAGAGATAAAATAAGATCTGTTACTGGACCTACAAATCTTTTCCCGTATAAATATGACATGGGCATGTAAACCAACCGACAGTAACAAACATCTTTCCTGCATAGCATCATAAAAAATAGGGTAGCTAAGTAACCAAATTTCACAATGATAAATGAAAGACATTGCAGTATCAGACATAAAAAAAAAGGGAATTTCCAACTCATTTAGGCTTTTATAGACACACTACATCAGATAAACAAATCACACAAACCTAAATGCATTGGGACAAAGGACAGGAGAAGCCATAATTCAGGGGGCATAGGATGACAGCCTGACCACTCAAGACACTCCAAGTATCTGACATTGATTATTAGCATTAGATGAAGTAGTATTAATTGTAGGTATATAAACTTGTAGTAACCCTACTGAAAGCCAGGTCTTCCCCCAAGATGGTATGGATGTGACGCCACCGCGGTGGATTATCCATTTACGACCTCTTGCACATGCATTATCTTGACCTCCGTCAGGCCTTTCTCCAAGCAAACGCATACAAATATAGTTTAGTGTGGTACAAAACATGATGCTGGGCTCTCAACATGAAACCCCAACCTCCATCTTCTATCGACTTATTCCCTTGTGAAAAATGATGACTTCGGAATTTTATATTAAGAAGAAAACCGGCTTCAAATTTACCTAATGAGCATAGATATATCGAAGGATCTCCTTTTTATGATCGTGTGAAAAAATTGTTGGAGATGTTGGCTCAACATAGTCCCACATCGAGTAGTGAGCCAAGTGATATCAAGTATATAAGGAGTTAGATATGTCTCAATAATTGACGAGGCCTTTTGAGAAAATTTGAAAAATTGAGCTCCGTTCATAAAAACTCCATACCCAAGCGGTGGTGGGTGTCTAAATTGGAGACAATATCGTTGCTCGAGACATATCGTGTAGTGGTGGTGCCGAGGGGCTTCGCTCCTTCATCCCCGAGCACAACAAGTGGTATCAGAGCCGATAGTTCGGCTTTGGGGGCTTGGTGAATTGAAAGTGCAGAAAAGCACGTTGTGGTGGAGCTTACCCTGAGCCTGGGTAAGACTCAATATGTTTCGCAAAGGTAGAGATTGTTGGAGATGTTGGCTCAACATAGTCCCTCATCGAGTAGTGAGCAAAGTGATATCAAGTATATAAGGAGTTGGATATGTCTCAATAATTGACGAGACCTTTTGGGAGCATTTGAAAAGTTGAGCTCTGTTCGTAAAAACCCCAAACCCGAAGGGAGACGAGTGTCTAAGTTGGGGACAATATTATTGTTTGAGACATATTAAGTGGACCAACAATCTCGTGTATGTGAAGTGGTTCGGGGCCTTAGATCCGTGAAGGTGGCTCGGGACCTCATAAACCTCAGACCCAACAAGTGGTAAGTGGTATCAGAGCCGATGGTTCGGCCTTGAGCTTGGCGAGTTAGAAGTGCAGGCTCGAACCCAACAAGTTGTAAGTGGTATCAGAGCCGATGATACGGCCTTGAGATTGGCGAGTTGGAAGTGCAGAATAGCACGTTATGGTGGAGCTTACCCTGGGCTCGGGTAAGACTCAATATGTTTCGTCAAGATGGAGATTGTTGGAGATGTTAGCTCAACATAGTTCCATATCGAGTAGTGAGCCAAGTGATATCAACATAGTATCTAGCATTCCCATAATATGTAGCACGAAAACCTGAATTTCTTCAGCTAATAAATGTCCGAGCATATTGTCCTATGTTAGAAGATCAGAAGATTTAGGAAAAAATAATTTAACACTTACCAAGGAAGACATGAAAACAATGGGCCACCAATATCAGCAGCCCAGTGCCCGTCATTCGCATCGTTGAAAAAAATCATACAACCCTCCTCAATGTGGTTGTGAGTGCATCAACCGTTACATCCTCACTGTCTCCTAACTTCACTGGTGAAATGCTTAAATCAAATTTATCTTTGTTCACCTTCAACATTTGAATTTGCAGATAAATTTAAAATATACAGACTATTGATGAACAATTATATATTTGTAACTTAGATTTCTGTTTCAGAGTTTTCGGTTTTTTTTTTTTTTTGGATCAATCAAATAGCAAGGAATATATTAGTAGGCAAAGGGTGACTGAGAAAGTCACAGAGTAGAAAACAGGGGAAATAATGTGAAGGTTGATGAAAATTGGGGTTTGCCAAGTTGTATTTGAGCTCGGTGTCTAATTTGATGATAGTGTTAAACTCCCCGTAGCACTATTGTTCTTGTGAGTTGTGTGTAAATTTAATTAATTACCTGCAGTCGCAATAACACATCACCACCGGCCTAGACATTAAACTGACGTTTGTAAAATTCGTCCCGAGCCTTTTCAACCTCAGCTCACTCTTCGGGTGTTCCAGCATCAGGGTCATACTCCCAAGTCTGTCTTCCCACAAATTATTGGTGCTGTAAAGCCATTCTCCATAGGATCATCTTCACCTCCATCAGCAATCTTAAGCTTCCACATAATCCGATAATATTGTGATTCCTAATTAGAGTAAAGTAATAAATCAACATTTGGTTAACTGAAATAACTGAAAAATAAAGGGTGCAACAAGGTAAAGCCAAGACCAAAATTGCTTGTTGAAACAATGATTCAAAATGTGGAACCTCTTCCTCAAACTTGAGTGATAGAGTTTGAAGAAAGAAAAAATTGTACTTAAAGTGATAGAGTTTGAAGAAAAAGAAAAAATTGTAATTGAAGAAAAGAAAAAAATTGAACGATTCAAAATGTGGAACCTCTTCCACAAGTCTACTAGCTGTGTTAATATTCCGTTGGCTGATATCTATTTGTATACTAAATTTAAAAAAAAAAAAAACAAATTGCCATATGCAAGGCCGGCCAGAAGAAAAGGAGCAAAAGAAAACCTAAAGGTTATTAACAGGTGAAACGGCCTGTCAGAAACATCTAAACGCTATGCCAGTTAGAAGAGACCATCAGTAATGCTTAATAGAGAAACTTGCTGAACTTGACATTGTCACTGAATATTGACCATGCAATCTATAAACTCCTATATGCGGTGCTGGCCAGAAGGAAAGGAGCAAAATAAGTTATTGAAAGGAGAAACTGACTGTCGGGAATTATTTAAAATCTATGCTATTTACATGAGACCCTATTAGAGAGACAAAGAACGAGAAAGGCATGCCAATATAAACATAAGAAAACCCAACTTGAGAAATATAAATTTCTGTTTTCTTGGTAAGAACACACCAATCAGAATTTTATTTGTTGTCAAGGAATTACAGCACCATGTATGAATCTGAGGGAAGTTTCATCTACACTAAAAAAGAATAATAATTTTGCACAAACATGAACTAAATTAATATGTTAACATACTTGACTCTTGAATCAATCAAGTCAATACAAAAATCAAGAAGCTAATAACATCACTTTGGGTCTCATTTGAGAATTAACTTTTGGGATGCCACACGACAACTAGAAAAAGACTATATAGTGCATGTATAAAGGAATAAATCAACTTCATTGCCATTGAAAGCACTTCTGTTTCGGGGAATCATTTACTGGAAAGAAGTTTGCAAGGGATGAAGATTGATATTTAATCAACGTGAAGTAACAACATGCTGGCCACAACATTTATAGCTAAAATACCTTCTAAGGACTGAGCACTTCAACTTCCTTTTGCTCCTCCAAGAAAAAGGTACGCAGCATCTCTGTACATTCATGATTTGGCCCATCTACCACAAGCAAATCCACTATTCTAGATGAGGTCTCCGCATTGCAGGCAAACCCCCTTTCAGTCATCACTTTGAGAAATTTAATTGCATTCTGAAACATCATTGTTTCGAAGAAAAGCTTGAACCATTATATTGAACGTAACATCATTTGGCAGGCAACCCTTCTTTTCCATTTCTATGAACAAATCTTGAGCTTCTTCCAACATTCCTTCTTTACACAAACCATTTATCATTGCGGTGCATGTTATAACATTAGGTTGCAATCCTTTCTTTGAAAGACTATCCATGAGTTTTCTTGCATCATTTGTTTTCCCTTCTCTGCACATATAGTGAATGAGAATATTGTAAGTCGCATTATCACCTTTTATTCCCTTGTTTTCCATCTCGTCAATCAACTTCATGGCATCAATAAAGCAGTCATTGTTACATAACCCATGCAATAATGAGCTATAAGTAATGATATTTGGAGTTTTCCCTTGAGCTTGCATAACTTTGAAAAGATCTTGTGCATCCAGAACATTCCCAGCTTTGCATTGCCCATCTATAAGGGTGTTGTAGGTGACAGTGTCAGGTGTTAATCCTTTGTTAAGCATATCTTCAAATAATAGCAAGGCTTTATCTAGTTGACGAGCCTTGCAATAGCCATTTATCAAAGAATTATAGCTAACAACATTAGGTTCATGGCCAGTGTTGACCATCGAATGAAAATTTGTATTGCATTTTTCATTTGGCCTCTCAAACAATATCCATCCATCAAAGCATTGTATGTGAATATGTTAGGTTGTTCTCCTCTTTGAATCATGAGTTCGAATAGTTGATATGCTTCTTCAACCATCCCTTCTTTGCAAATAGCATCCACTAAAGTAGTATATATATGCATATTCGGTGAAATTCCACAATCCACCATTTCATTGAATAGAGAAAATGCATCTTTCCCTTGACCTGAACAACATAGGCCATGAATTAGTGAGTTATATGTTCTCAAATCAGGGACAACACCTCTTTCAGACATTATTTTCATCATGTAAAGCGCTTCTTCCCACATGCCAGAATTGCACAACCCATGAATCAATGATGTATATGTTATTACATTAGGAACAACCCCTCTTTGAAACATTATTTTCATCATGTTGCACGCTTCTTCGATTTTCCCATCTTTGCAAAGAGCATCAACCATGATGCTAAAAGTGACAACATTCGGTACAATCCCACGACTCGCCATATCATCAAAAAAGCTAGCAGCTTCTTCCCACATGCGATAATTGCACAACCCATGAATTAATGAACTGCAAGTAACAACATCCAGTGGAATTCCCCTTCCAATCATTTCTTGGAATAAATCCACTGCCTCTTTCACCCGATTTTCCTTCAAAAGCTTGTCAATAATTATACCATAAGTAAATTCGTTGCTGGGTACCCATATTTCACAATTTTGTTAAACAAATCAACGGCCTGATCTACTTTATCATCATCCATACACAGCCCCCTTAAGGAGAGTGGTGAACGTAATGTGGGTTGGTTTCAACCCACGTTTCAAAATTCCCCCTAGAACAGAGAAACCAAAGTCGACTCTATCCACACGGCAGTAACAGTTGATGAGTATGCTAAAGGCAACAACATCTGGTTGGACTCCTTTGGATTCCATCAATTTGAACGAAGGGAAGACTTTGTCATAGTGTTTCATCTTAACAATGGCTCCTAAAAGTTGATTGAAGGGCACAATTGGGGGAATGGGGTTTAGATTTAGGAGACGATGGAACAAACCCAGAGCCTCATCAAGGCCAAGAGTTGCAGATTTACACCCATTCTCACATATGATAAAATAAGTGAATGGTCCATGTTTTGTTGCTTCTCATTAGCAGTAGATTTGGAACGAAATACAGAGTGAAGAAGAAGAAGAAGTCACCTTTGGGTTCCGTGGATCAAACACAAACACAGCTACTGTTGCTGCTCCGCCTCTTCTCAACATCGCCATCATCCAACATAAAAGTAGCAGTGAAAAGGGAGTTTTGAAGTACCGTCGACAAAGGGGAGTTTTCAACGAGGATAACATTTTCCACCGACGTCGGAGACAGAAAATATTGTAATTTGATTTTAGCAAAATAAAAATTATCATAACTATCTACATCATTATCGAATTTTTGTAAAGTTAATATCATTGAAATGCATTTTTTTTAGATCTTGTCAACAAAATCAATTATCAACACGAGCGCTAAAATTTTTTAATACATATTCTATAATTAAAAACATAAACTATTTCACGTTTTAAATATTTTTTAAAGCAATGAGACGGACCCTTCATACCAAAAAAATGAGTTTGGCACATTTAAATAAAAAACTCTAAACTTCATATTTTGGTGAATTTAAATATTGTGGGAGAACTCATTATCGGTGTTTAAATTTTTTTTCCTCAATTGATTCAAATTTGACTGAGTTTTAACTCTAAAATTTATAATATATATATATATACCTTAAAATAAGCTTATACTTCAATATTGATTAAAATCCAAAATGAGGATAGTGAAAAAGGTGTTCAGTACAAAATATTTAACAAAAATAAAATTATATGGAGTGCCAAAAGCACGGACCATACTCTAGTCTACTAACAATTTATGTAAGTCGGACTTACCATATTCAACATTTATTTTGTAAGTGTTGGTAAAATAAATTTATATTTAAGCATGATAAAACTGATTAGTATGTAAAGTTTGTCTCGTTGAGGAACTACAAGACTTTGAGTGTTATTTTTTGTTTATGATTTTTTTCATGTTAAACATGTAAATTATTTTATTTTATAAGGATTGAGACTACTCACACCAGCTACCTCGCTGACCCAAGTAAGTTTATGCTTCTTGGGTACGTTATTATTGAACGTAGCTATTTAGTCTTTCACGGGTTAGAAAGTCATTGAGGCGGCGGATATGAGATGTTTACTTGTGGGACAGAATCTCCAACGAGTTAACTTGGTTAGAATTTTTATTTGTATTAATTTTATTTATTTTAATGTTTCTGTTGTTAAATTTTCACGTCCCGAGTTTTGGGGAAGCGGATAATCCTAATCCTACGTAGATATAAGGATTTTTTTCGTTTTTTTCGAAAAATTGGGGCGTGACATAGATCCTGTAAAAAAATTGGGGCGTGACATATATATATATCACAATAGTAGGTGGGGGATTGATTTGGATTTTCTTCTCAATTGCCTTGTAGAGTTTATGAATGGAAAGAAGAGTTTTGGTGTGAAGGGAGAGACGTTTAAGCGGGAAGAGAGACCTATTGGAACCAATGTTCTAAAAATCAGCTTAGGCGGTAGAAAAACGCCCAGATTAATGGCTGGGTGGCATAGGCGGTCTGGGCGAGTTTTTTTATTTTTAATAAGGCTGATTGTGTTCTTATTTTATTTTTCTTTTATTTTTTTAGAAATAAACAATTTAATTATTTTTATTCAGTATATGTCTAAATGTAGCAAATGATGATTACTTAATGGAATTCTCAAAGGATCTCCTGGTACCAATTTTAGTAATGTAGATTTTATCAAACATGACTGAGGTTATTCATGCAATTTGAAGAAAAATAAAATAGTATGTTTGGATATTTGTCCACAAATTCAACTTTGTATAAAGTATCTTTTTTTTTTATTATTATTAATAACGAGCAGGGTTATTTAGGATCCCGAACCTTAGAAATGAATTACAATCACTCATACATTCACTCGTTACATCATCCACAGGGCAAAAAACTTGCTTAAAATCTACAACTAAGAACCTAATTAGTTCTAGAATCACCGTCTCCAAGTGGGGGAGTAACCCTGCAAAGTGTTCTGCTACTAAAGTAGTTGCATGATAGACCTGCCATAACTTGTCTTCCTCATAAGTACAAATCAATCATTTAATCACTCTCATGACGTGATTTATACCTAATGTGGGCCCCAGGATGTACGAGAAGTCTTCGTAAGGATACGAACCACAATGAATCCTGATATAAAAACCATTGAATGCTAGCACTAATCTAGCATCCATACAAGATTCTAATAAGCATGTTGCATCTACTTGTATCATCATCAGCAGTTACCTGAATTTAGGATTTGTCTTCGTGCTTCGAGAGGACCTTCGAGGAACATCTTCCGTGGGAGTCTGTATTGTGGTAACCTCCCGTTCTTTCTTCACTAGTGTTTTGCCCTACCTTGCTGCTTCCTTTTCAAGTGAAGTTTGAATTTCAGCGACCACTGCCTCCATGCCTATTCGTGCAATTTCTAACTGCACAGCCTTAACGTTGTGGGGTGTTAGGCAAGCCATGAGCGTTGTGGGATCATCCCCCAGTCCTCCGAAACCAACGATCGCGCGAAGTACCTCCACTACTTGCATTGGGTTTCCTCGGAGTTAGATATGGGGTAGACAGACCTGGCTTCGCTGCTACTTCAGCGTCTGAATCCGCAGTCTGAATCACTGTTTCAATCCCATTGGGTGAATAACCTGCATCCCTACAATCATCCAACAACCCAAACACTGCCTGCTTGATCTGTTTCAGCGCCTGCGGTCTGGATCGCAGCAGTTGGTACCTGTAAGTCAGCCCGTATTTCCTGTGTGACATCAGCACTAGACGGCTGCTTAATCGAACCAGTTTGAGGAAAGTGACCTGAACTTTGTATAAAGTATCTATCATGACCAACTCAGTCATTTGAGTTTTAATAAATTTTGTTCATGATTGTTAATTTTTCATGTTTTTAAATTTTGCATATGTATCTTGGCATTAAATTTGATGTAATTGATAAGTTATTTTGCTAACTTTTGTAAATTATTAAAGTTATAATACAAACTTAAGACCGCCTAGGTGCCGCTTAGTGTCACCGGCTTTCTTTTCCCAAATACTTCCTGTGCCGGGTACTATCAAATTTTTGTTCCGACTTATCAAAGAAAGCTAGTCAGTCTTGCCCACGAAAGACTCACTTAGACTATGAAAAGCTAAGCAAGCTAAGAACACGAGAACCTACAACTTGTATTGTTTGAATTTTCTGAGGTGATTATAACAAATGAGGCCTTAGCCTATTTATACAACTCCACCTCCTCAATGAACGATGGTGATCAATTTAATCCAACGGTCTATAATGATCTTCTACACACTTCTTTATAAATATCTAAGGACTATAATCCTATGAAACTCTATGTAACTTTATGGAAGGTTCTAGAGAACTTTCTAGAACAATGTAGAATACTCTACAATATTTACACTTGCTAACCTTACTTGGCTAGGCAAGAAGATAGTTGTGACATTCTCCCCCACTTAATTAGGCGATGTCCTCATTGCCTTCAAATTCTCGTACGCTTGAATTTGCTCGTTGAATTGCCACAGATGTTGGATTGGCTCCCCGCTAGCTTCACTTTTTGGCAATCCCTTCCACGTGACGAGTAACTCATGTGTGGGAGGTTGGTTGGAATGGCACACCACACGATATGACAAAATAGTCTTTACTTCCTTGTCATGTTGGATCCTCAAGCCCAATGGTGCTCTTTATGAAACTCCTCTGTTTGGATCATCCTGACCTTCCTTTATAGGGCTTCAATAGACTCACATGGAAGACTGGATGGAACATGATCTTCGGCGGCAACTCGACCTTGTATGCTTGCTTTCACACTTCTAACTCAATAACATGATCCCACCTCTTTCCTATGTGGAAGCTTCTTAGGCAACTCGGCAGGCATAACATCTCTTGTACTCCTTGAGAACATCTTGGACGGCCTTAGGTGCATTCACCCCTCCATCCATGGGACCTCCGTCTTTCTTGAAGGTAGCCAAATAAGTAGGCTCATTCCTCTTTACTCATTTAGAAAGTTGGAGAGCAGACACCATTATCTCCTTACTTATTTCCCGTACATGGGCACAACACAAGGTTGTCCCTTCTCCATGATGCACATGGTGTTGGCATATGGGACCAGGAAAACCTTCACCAAGTCCAAGAAATCTATACCCAAATAGAACTTGTGATTATCAATTGGAGCAATAATTATGTCGACTTTACACTCGCCATTTGTCAGAGTCAAATATCGATCGCCACAAGCTACTCCTTCAATTGAGAGACTATTAGCATTGACTCCCTTGATATATCATTTATACTTAGTATATGATAAGACAATTTCTTCAGCAAGGTCCTTAGTCATTGGATTGGTGTTCGGCTCCGGTATCCACCATGGCTTTCAAAGTTTTGTTCCCAGATCTCGGTCTTCAGTACATCATTCCCCATGGTTGTTCCTCGGCCTTTGCTTGAATGACACTTAGGAGATTCATTGAGGCGATCCTCCTTTCCTCTTTTGCTTCTTCCTCCATGACAAGCGCGACAAAGTTTTCCACCGTTGGGATACCTCAAATGCTCGATGGGGTCCACTACATAAGAAGCAAGATATCTTCTTGGCGATCCATCTCTTTTCTCCTTCCCCTTGTATTTGGAGTTCTTGTGTTCCTTGGAGGCTTCTCTTTGTCTCCCCTACCTTTGCCCATCATTGCTTGGCTTTGTCCCTTGCCCTTAGATGAGTTTTTCCTCTTGAACTCAATCAAGGACTGGGCCGTAGCCATAGCCGTTGCAAAATCTTGCACACCTCGCCTTTTCAACTCCAACTTGGCCCAACCTGTTAGGCCATCAAGGAAGCTAAACAAAGCATAATTTTCTCCCATGTCAGGAATATCCAAGACAAACTCCGAGAACTAATTCACATACTCCTTATGTGGCCTTCCTTATGTTGAAGGCGGCGAAGCTTGGCCCTAGCTTCGTTTTCGGCATCCTCCGGGCAGAATTGTAGCTTGAGTTCATTCTTGAATTCTTCCCAAGTGTTGACGGTGCACAATCCCTTCTTGACATCATCGGACCTTCTGCGCCACCAAAGTGTAGCAACATCATTTAAATATAAGGAGACACTATGTACCTTTGCCGCTTCATCCCTTATGCCAACCGCATCAAAGTAGTGCTCCATGTTCCACAAGAAGTTGTCAATCTCCCTCACACTCCTTGCCCCACCATAGGCTTTAGGTTTGGGAGCTTCGACTCTGTGAGTGATCATCTCTGGCGTATCCTCACCATTGGCTACCGCAGCCATGCATACATTGAATTGAGTTTTTAAGTTTCTCAACTATTTCTTATAAGTCTCAATTCTGCATCTTTAGCAACAACTAGGGCTTCTAGGGACTCGATCTTTTTGGACACCATGTCCACTACCGGCGTTCAAGGCTCCTTGCATCTCTTCCCGAAGCTCTTGGTCCTTTCCATTGGACGCTTGCCCCTCGATGCGTTTGGTCCATGTCTTCGACTTTTTCCCTCAAGTTCGACATGGTGGCATACAACTTAGCCAATCTTTCATCCATCGCAGCGATCATGTCCTTCGACTTGTCCTTACAGACTTTCCCACCTTTGTCGTTGTTGCCAATTGATGGGTTGTTGACCTTCGATGACATTTTCTTGTGTAGAATGATTTCACCAACCTTGCCAAACCTAGGCTCTGATACCAACTGTCACGGGTTTTCTTTTCCCAAGTACTTCCGTGCGGCACTAGCAAACTTTGCTCCGACTTATCAAAGAAAGCTAGTTCAACCTGCCCACAAAGACTCACTTAGACTATGGAAAACTAAGCAAACTAAGAACATAAAAGAGCTTAGAGAACTAGAACTTGTATTTTTTGAATTCTTTGAGGTAATTACAATAAATGAGGCCTTAACCTATTTATACAACTCCACCTCCTCAATGGACGGTGGTGTTCAATTTGATCCAACGGTCTTATAATGATCTTTACACACTTTTTTAGAAATATCTAAGGACTAGAATCCTATGGAACTCTATGGAACTTTATGAAAGGTTTTAGAGAACTCTCTAAAACAATGTGGAATACTCTACAATATTACACTTGCTAACCTTACTTGGCTAGGCAAGAAAATAGTTGTGAGACTAAGCGCCTGCCTAGGCCCCTGGGCACTAGGCACCTGCTTGCCGCCTGCCACCGCTTTTTAGAACACTGACTAGAACTAATTTTTTTTTTTTGGTTATGATTAGTTAATTGGAAACATGAAAGAATCCTTAAGTATAATTTTTCATATCTTTAAAGATTGGAATATAGTTATAAGATTAATCTATTAGATCCAATGGTGGAGAGTGTTAACCTCACTGAGTTCCGTGAGGTTAAGCTCATTGAATCACAACTCCTCCTCCCCCTCCCCCTTTAATTTTATTAAAAAAAAGTAAAAATTTTGAATGTATGTCAAACATATATAAATATATAGACAAGTAAAATATAAATATATTAAATACATAAAAATGAAGCTTATGTATCCCTATAAATGGAAGGGCCAATATCCACTTACTCGTGAAATGCTACTCACATTTTACATGACATCTGATCCCTTCTTTATTTTAATCCGATTGATTTGTTTTTTAAAAAAATTTTGATGGAACATAAACACTTAAGAGTGATTTATTTATTTATTTAAAAAACCCACTTTTGTTAACTCTCCAGTCGATAACCATGGGGAGAATGTTGTTGCAATCACAATGCACTGACTCAGAGAAATGGAACCCTTGGACTAGAGAAGATTGTATATTATCCTGCAATAAATTTGTGTTGCAAATCCAATTACAAACCATGCATCTCTGGTAAGTCACGGTGCGATAGAAGGGTGAGCATAAATCTATGGATAAGTAAAGCTCAGACAGTTTTGGCCGATAATGGCTACACAACTAGGGACTCTCATTATCATCTATATTACAATTCAGAGTGGTGTTTTACTATTCATTGCTGACCGGGACAAAGTCAAATAAAAAGATTAGAGATAAAAGATGGTTATGTATTGAATTTGAGGGTTGAGATTCATTTCCTATGATAACATATTTGTAAATATAAAACATGTAGACTGACAAAAATAACGAATTTTTTTTTTTAAAAGTTGGTGTAATGTACATGTGGCGGAGAGAGAAAATATTGTGTTTTATTTTTAGTAAAATGAAAATTATCATAACTATCTACATCGTTATTGAATTTTGATAAAGTTAATATCGTTGAAATGCATTTTTTTTAGATTTTTCCAACAAAATAAATGATCAACACGAGCGCTAAAATTTTAAAAATATATATTCTATAATTAAAAAATATAAAATATTTCACGTTTTTAATATTTTACAAAGTAATGAGACGTGCCGATCATACCAGAAAAAATGAGTTGAGCATCGTAATGCACATTTAAACAAAAACTTTAAACTTTATATTTTGGTGAATTCAAAGAATGGGGGAGAACTCATTCTCGGCGTTTAAATTTTTCTCCGGCTGATTCAAATTTGACTGAGTCTAATTCTAAAATTTATAATATATATTTACCTTAAAATAAGTTTACACTTCAATTCAGATTAAGAGTCAAAATGAGGATAGTGACAGAAGTGTTCAGTATAAATATTTAGCAAAAATAAAATTATATGGAGTGGCAAAAATAAAAATAAAATAAAAATTGTATAAACTCCTATAAGTTATTGAAAGGAGAAACTGAATGTCGGGAATTATTTAAAAGCTATGCCATTTACATGAGACCCTATTAGAGAGACAAAGAACAAGAAAGGCATGCCAATATAAACATAAGAAACCCAACTTGAGAATATAAATTGTTGTTTTCTTCGTAAGAACACACCAATCAGAATTTTATATGTTGTCATGGAATTACAACACCATGTATGAATCTCAGGGAAGTTTCATTTACACTAAAAAAGAATAATAATTTTGCACAAACATCATCATCATCATCAAAGCTCATTTTCGAGATTTTTGGAATTAGCTACATGAATTTTGGTTCTCCAAAAAATACAATTTTGCACAAACATGAACTAAATTAATATATTAATACAGCGTGGAATCGTATACAGGAAAGAAGTTTGCAAGGGATGATGATTGATATTTAATACAGCGTGAAGTAACAACATGCTGGCTACAACATTTATAGCTGAAGTACCTTCTAAGGACTGAGCACTTCAACTTCCTTTTGCTCCTCCAAGAAAAAGGTACGCAGCATCTCTGTACATTCATGATTTGGTCCATCTACCACAAGCAAATCCACTATTCTAGATGAGGTCTCCGCATTGCAGGCAAACCCCCTTTCAGTCATCACTTTGAGAAATTTAATTGTATTCTGAACATCATTGTTTCGAAGAAAACCTTGAACCATTATATTGAACGTAAGACCATCTGGTCGACAACCCTTCTTTTCCATTTCAATATTACACAATCTTGAGCTTCTTCAAACATTCCTTCTTTACACAAACCATTTATCATTGCGGTGTATGTTATAACATTAGGTTGCAATCCTTCTTTGAATGACTATGCATGATCGAGTTTTCTAGCCTCATTTGTTTTCCCTTCTCTGCACATATAGTCAACGAGAATACTGTAAGTTGCATTATCAGCTTTTATTCCCTTGCTTTCCATTTCGTCAATCAACTTCATGGCCTCAATAAAGCAGTCCTTGTTGCAAACCCATGCAATAATGAGTTAAAAGTAATGATATCTGGAGTTTTCCCTTGAGCTTGCGTAACTTTGAAAAGATCTTGTGCATCCAGAACATTCCCAACTTTGCATTGCCCATCTATAAGGGTGTTGTAGGTGACAGTGTCGGGTGTTAATCCTTTGTTAAGCATATCTTCAAATAATAGCAAGGCTTTATCTACTTGGCGATCCTTGCAATAGCCAAGAATTATAGCTAACAACATTAGGTTCATTTGGCCTATCAAACAATATCCATCCATCAAAACAGTATATGTGAATATGTTAGGTTGTTCTCCTCTTTGAGTTATGAGGTCAAATAATCGGTGAAATTCCACAATCCACCATTTCATTGAATAGAGAAAATGCATCTTTCCCTTGACCTGAACAACATAGGCCATGAATCAGTGAGTTATATGTTATCACATCAGGAACAATACCTCTTTCAGACATCCTTTCAACGACTTGATGCGCTTTTTTTTATTTTTCCGTCTTTGCAAAGAGCATCAACCATGATGCTACAACGCCCGGTGCGATCCCATGATTCACCATATCATAAAAAAAACTGGCAGCTTCTTCCTGCATGCCAGAGTTGCACAACGAGAGATTCTAAATGTCGAGGGAATGAGCGAGGAAACGAGCGAGGGAAATGAGGTGGCGAGGTGAAAGCCGTTCATTTTTCTCGAGATGCGCGCGAGAAAAGTCAACGCACGCATCTCGAGAGAAATGAACGGCTTTCACCTCGCCACCTCATTTCCCTCGCTCGTTTCCTCGCTCATTCCCTCGACATTTAGAATTTCTCTTGCACAACCCATGAATCATTGAGTTATATATTATTACATTAGGAACAACCACAAAGGGCAGACAGAGTCGTGATTTAATGAGGTTAAATAAATGAGAAGACTTATACATACATTTAATGTTAAATTGATGTATCGTCAACATTCAATATTAAATTTTGTAATGGAATGAAAGTCATATGAACAATGCCAATTATAGCTTGATTGGATGGTTATGGCTGTGATGATTTAAACCTCACGTCAATAGGAAAAATTGTGATTAAAGATTCTCTCCATTGTTCTAATTAGCTAATCATTAGCTAAAAAAATAGAAAAACTAGTTCCATTAGATCTCACTCCCTACATGAACACCTCTCCCTTTACACACAAACTCTTCTTTCCATCGTTTTAATAGAATACAAATAGTAAATCAAAATTCACAATGCATAATGCTCGAAATAACCGTATACCTGCCAATGTAAACAACTCAATTAGATCCTATAAAAAAAAATATCACAATAGTAGGTGGGGATTGATTTGAATTTTCTTCTCAATTGCCTTGCAGAGTTTATGAATGGAAAGAAAAGTTCTTGTGTGAATGGAGAGACATTTAATTAAGCGGGAAGAGAGACCTACTCAAACTATTTTTTTTGTTTTTGTTAATGATTAGTTAATTGGAAACGTAAATAGAATCCTTAAGTATTATTTTTCATATCTTTAAATATTGGAATATAACCTTAAGATTAATCTATTGATCCAATGGTGGAGAGTGTTAACATCACCGAGTTCCGTAAGGTTAAGCTCATTGCATCATATCTTGACCTACAAAAGGACAACACTCAATTTTTTTTAAAAAGGTAAAAATTTTGAATGTATGTCAAACATATATAAATTTATGGACAAGTAAAATATAAATATATTAAATACATAAAAATAAGCTTAAGTATCCCTATAAATATAAGGGTCGGGATCTGCTTACCAATGAAATGTTACTCACATTTTTACACGACATCTGAGCCATTCTTTATTTAATCCAATGGTAGATAAAGATTGATTTGTTTATAAAAAATTATTGATGGTACATAAACACTTGAGCGTGGTTTATTTGTTTATTTAAAAAACTACTTTTGTTAACTTTTCAGTCGACAACCATGGGGAGAATGTTGTTGCAATCACAATGCACTGACTTGAAGAAATGGAACCTTTAGACTAGAGAAGATTATATATTATCCTGGCAATAAATTTGTGCTGCAAATCATACTACAAACCATGCATCTTTGGTAAGTCAAGGTGCGATAGAAGGGTGAGCATAAATCTATGGATAAGTAACAACTCAGACAGTTTTGACTAGCAATGGCTACACAATTAGGAACCCTCATTATCATCTATATTACAATTCAGAGTGATATTTTACTATTCATTTCTGAGTGGGACAAAGTCAAATTAAATGGATTAGAGATAAAAGATGGTTAGGATTGAAAGTTGGGAAATGTATTTAATTTAAGGTTTCGGATTCATTTCCCATGATGACATATTTGTGAATATAAACATGTAGAAGGCAAATATAATGAAATACTTTTGAAAAATTTGGTGAAATGTACATGTGGCGGAGAGAGAAAATATTAAGTTTGCTTTTAGTAAAATGAAAATTATCATAACTATCTACATCATTATCGAAATTTGATAAAGTTAATATCATTGAAATGCATTTTTAAAGATTTTTCCAACAAAATCAGTGATCAACACGAGCGCTAAAATTTTAAATATATATATTCTATAATTAAAAAACATATAAAATATTTCACGTTTTTAATATTTTTCAAAGCAATGAGACGGGCCGATCATACCAGAAAAAGTGAGTCGAGCATCTTAATGCACGTTTAAACAAAAACTTTAAACTTTATATTTTGTGAATTCAAAGAATGGGGGAAAACTTATTCTCGGCGTTTAAATTTTTTCCCAGCCGATTCAAATTTGACTGAGTCTAACTCTAAAATTTATAATATATATTTACCTTAAAATAAGTTTACACTTCAATTCAGATTAAGAGCCAAAATGAAGATAGTGACAGAAGTGCTCAGTATAAAATATTTAGCAAAAATAAAATTATATGGAGTGCCAACAACACGGGGCAAACTGTAGTACAGTTCCCATCAAGACATATTTCAGCTGAATCTTTTATGCAATATAGTACAGTTCCCATCATGAAATGAACATTCTTTTCAACTGGCTCCATTTGTTAGTCAGGATAGTTAGTTTTGGGACATGAAGAGTCTCTACTCTTCATATTTACCATCTTGATTCCTATTATGTTGAAGCTCTTCTATGTCATCAAGGGACACAACAGTTCTCTGTAAACATTAAGACCGATGTGCGGTTGTCATCTTTCTCACATTATCCAGCTTTCTCACTAGAAGCTCCTAGCTGTTCTCCGACTATAAGTTCTTTCCTTTCAATGTCGACTATACATCTAGAAAAAGGTGGGGGATCACCAATGGAATCATCAACAATGCCACTTGAGGATAGAAATGCAAACCAATGAAAGATTGCTCGCCTAAAAATAGATTAAATGTAAGATGAAACAACATGAAGTACATGGGTGGAACCAGTGGGTGCCGGAGGTGGCCATGCCCACCTTGACCTTTTCTTTTGCTATGTTATAAACTGACACATGTATTGAATTTGAGGGTTAAGATTTATTTTTCATGATGACATATTTGTAAATATAAAACATGTAGAATGGTCAAAATAATGAAAATCTTTTGAAAAAAAGTTGGTGGAATGTACATGTGGAGGAGAGAGAAAATATTGTGTTTTGCTTTTAGTAAAATGAAAATTATCATAACTATCTACATCGTTATCGAATTTTGATAAAGTTAATATCGTTGAAATGCATTTTTTTAGATTTTCCAACAAAATCAATTATCAACACGAGCGCTAAAATTGTAAAAATATACATTTTATAATTAAAAAACATATAAAGTATTTCACGTTTTTAATATTTTTAAAGCAATGAGACGTGTTGATCATACCAAAAAATATGAGTCGAGTATCTTAATTTCATATTTAAAAAAAAAAACTCTAAACTTCATATTTTGGTGAATTCAAAGATTGGGAGATAACTCATTCTCGGCGTTTAAATTTTTTTCCCAGCTGATTAAAATTTGACTGAGGTTAAAGAACCCAAGACATGGGGTTAAACCAAACAACCTTAACCATCCAACCAAGCTATCATTGGCAATATTTCTTCCCCCATTGAGACAAGATTTCTACTTCTAGAATCCTGCACCTAAATCCTAAGCACTGGACAAAAAATAGTCTTTGTCAAAGAAAATGCTCCATATAACCCCTTAGTCAAACCCAGGCCAAAAACTCACTACAAAAGTTTAGCACAATTGTAGACATACAAAATAAAGTGTAGTTAAGACGTAAGAGACATTCAGGGAATAAACCAAATGATGCTTGATAGAGAAACTTGTTGAAGCTTGCCTACAATCTCAGCTATTTATGTTTTAAACGTTTCAATTATTATAGATGTCATTAAGCATTTTCATGGAAAATTGGCAATAGGTATTTAGCAAAGCTGAAAAAATATGAATAGTCATAAACATTTTATAGATGAAACAAATGATAATGTTAAAATGCGAAATACTTATCTTGGTTCCTATTGCGCTGAAGCTCTTCTATGCCATCGAGGGACACAACAGTTCTATGTAAACATTGAGATGTACTTTATGTGAAACGGCCTGTCAGAAATATCTAAACTCTATGCCAGTTAGAAGAGACCATCAGTAATGCTTAATAGAGAAACTTGCTGAACTTGACATTGTCACTGAATATTGACCTTGCAATCTATAAACTCCTATATGCGATGCTGGCCAGAAGGAAAGGAGCAAAATAAGTTATTGAAAGGAGAATCTGACTGTCGGGAATTATTTAAAATCTATGCTATTTACATGAGACCCTATTAGAGAGACAAAGTACAAGAAGCGCATGCCAATATAAACATAAGAAAACCCAACTTGGTAAGAACACACCAATCAGAATTTTATTTGTTGTCAAGGAATTACAGCATCATGTATGAATCTGAGGGAAGTTTCATCTACACTAAAAAAGAATAATATTTTTGCACAAACATGAACTAAATAAATATGTTAACATACTTGAATCTTGAATCAATCAAGTCAATACAAAAATCAAGAAGCTAATAACGTCACTCTGGTTCTCATTTGAGAATTAACTTTTGGGATGCCAAAAGACAAATAGAAAAAGAATATATAGTGCATGTATAAAGGAAGAAATCAACTTCATTGCCATTGAACACACTTCTGTTGCAGGGAATCCTATACAGGAAAGAAGTTTGCGAGGGATGATGATTGATATTTAATACAGCGTGAAGTAACAACATGTTGGCCACAACACTTATAGCTGAAGTACCTTCTAAGGACTGAGCACCTCAACTTCCTTTTGTTCCTCCAAGAAAAAGGTACGCAGCATCTCTGTACAAGCAAATTCACTATTATAGATGAGGTCTCCGCATTGCAGGCAAACCCCCTTTCAGTCATCACTTTGAGAAATTTAATTGCATTCTGAACATCATTGTTCCGAAGAAAACCTTGAACCATTATATTGAACGTAACATCATTTGGGAGGCAACCCCTTCTTTTCCATTTCTGTGAACAAATCTTGAGCTTCTTCCAACATTCCTTCTTTACAATAACCATTTATCATTGCGGTGTACGTCATAACGTCAGGTTGCAATCCTTTGTTTGGAAGACTATACATGAGTCTTCTTGCCTCATTCATTTTCCCTTTCTTACACATATAGTCAACAAGAATACTGTAAGTTGCATTATCCCCTATTATTCCCTTGCTTTCCATCTCGTCAATCAACTTCATGGCCTCAATCAAGCAGTCATTGTTGCATAACCCATGCAATAATGAGCTAAAAGTAATGATATCTGGAATTTTCCCTTGAGCTTGCATAACTTTGAAAAGATCTTGTGCATCCAGAACATTCCCAGCTTTGCATTGCCCATCTATAAGGGTAGTGTAGGTGACAGTGTCAGGTGTTAATCCTTTGTTAAGCATATCTTCAAATAATAGCAAGGCTTTATCTAGTTGGCGAGCCTTGCAATAGCCATTTATCAAAGAGTTATAGCTAATAACATTAGGTCCATGGCCACAGTTGACCATCGAATGAAAAATTTGTATTGCTTTTTTCATTTGGCCTCGCAAACAATATCCATCCATCAAAGCATTGTATGTGCATACGTCAGGTTGTTCTCCACTTTGAATTATGAGGTCGAGTAGTTGATGTGCTTCTTCAACCATCCCTTCTTTGCAAATAAAATCCACCAATATAGTATAAGTGTGCATGTTCGGAGAGATTCCACAATCCATCATTTCACTGAATAGTGAAAATGCCTCTTTCCCTTGACCTAAACTACATAGGCCATGAATCAATGAGGTATATGTTATTACATCAGGAACAACCCCTCTTTGAAACATTATTTTCATCATGTTGCACGCTTCTTCGATTTTCCCATCTTTGCAAAGAGCATCAACCATGATGCTAAAAGTGACAACATCCGGTACAATCCCACGACTCGCCATATCATCAAAAAAGCTAGCAGCTTCTTCCCACATGCGATAATTGCACAACCCATGAATTAATGAATTGCAGGTAACAACATTCAGTGGAATTCCACTTCCAATCATTTCTTGGAATAAATCCACTGCCTCTTTCATCCGATTTTCCTTCAAAAGCTTGTCAATAATTATACCATAAGTAAATTCGTCTATGGGGTACCCATATTTCACTATTTTGATAAACAAATCAATGGCCGGATCTACTTTATCATCATCCATACAGAGCCCCTTGAGGAGAGTGTTGAATGTAAAGCAATCTGGTTTCAACCCACGTTTTAAAATTCCTCCTAGAACAGAGAAACCAAAGTCGACTCTACCCACACGGCAGTAACAGTTGATGAGTATGTTAAAGGCAACAACATCTGGTTGGACTCCTTTGGATTCCATCAAATTGAACAAAGGGAAGAACTTGTGATAGTGTTTCATCTTAACAATGGCTCCTAAAAGTTGATTGAAGGGCACAATTGGGGGAATGGGGTTTAGATTTAGGAGACGATGGAACAAACCCAGAGCCTCATCAAGGCCAAGAGTTGCAGATTTACACCCATTTCTCACATATGATAAAATAAGTGAATGGTCCATGTTTTGTTGCTTCTCATTAGCAGTTGATTTGGAACGAAATACAGAGTAAATACAATGTGAAGAAGAAGAAGAAGAAGTCACCTTTGGGTTCCGTGGATCAAACACAAACACAGCTACTGTTGCTGCTCCGCCTCTTCTCAACATCGCCATCATCCAACATAAAAGTAGCAGTGAAAGGGAGTTTCAAGTACCAACCACATTTGGCAAAACAGAGTTGTGATTCAATGTGGTTAACACCCTCTACCATTGCATCTTATATATCTAATGAGCCATTCTTATTGTCTAGGAAAGGGGCGAGGAAACTAGCGAGGGGAGGGATTTTACCGCTCATCCCCCTCGAGATTCGTGCTGCTGTACATTTTAAATATGTAAGCGTGTATCTCGAGAGGATGAGCGGTCACATCGTCCCCCTTCCCCTTTCCTCGCCATTTAGAATTTAGATTAATATTAGGGTGTGTTTGGTTAGATGAAATCTTATGTTGTGAAAATACATGAGAATACCCATACATATATGAGTGAAGCTAGGGAACTAGGTTTTGTAATCATGTTAGGTTTTGTAACCATGTTTTATAATCAAGATGATGTGACATCGTTAGAGGAGGTTTTTTACAACCTCGAAATACACATAAACAATGGTGGTGAATCTTGAAGTCTTCTAACTTTGTGAGCTCGCTCTTGATTCGCCTTAGTATATGTCGCAGGTCCCCATGGGGAAGCATGATTTTTTGCCAACTGTGCCTGCACTATAGTAGAATTTGGGTTGATTTCGAGCTTGGAAATACCATGCATCACTGCCAGTTTCAAACCTGCCTCCACTCCTTCCTGTTCACGGTTATCACTGAAAGAGCTCGAGTATCACCTATGCATGCAGCCGCAACTTCCTCCAACTCATTCCTTATTGTGGCTCCATATCCACCTTCGATAGGATAATGGGATTTCTATAAGAATTCAAACCAAAAGTTAGGAAATTTGTAATGGATACCTCTTAATTATTAGATTGGATGAAGCGATATGTGGTCAACTACCAGAACTATTGACAACCTGTTGGTTCACAAGATTCCCAGAGAGCAAGACATCCTCTGCCATTGAAAATTTGTTTCCACGGCACTTTTCAAACAGACTTTGTAACTTATTGCTTAGGAACCTATAAAAGTCTAATTGTTTGTGTGCGATGACAATGCAAAGGATGGTCAAACCTTTTTTTTTAAAGGCAAGCATGCCTCCGATGGGTAAAGAATCCAAGACATGGGGTTAAACCATCACAATCTTAACTATCCAATTAAACTACCATTGGCAATATTTCTTCCCTCTCATTGAGACAAGATTTCTACTTCTAAAATCCTGCACCGAATTCCTAAGCACTGACAAAAAGTAGTCTTTGTCAGATAAAATGCTCCATATAACCAAATGATGCTTGATAGAGAACTTGTTGAAGCTTGCCTACAACCTCAGCTATTTATGTTTTGAACGTTTCAATTATCATAGATGTCATTAAGCATTTTCATTGAAAATTGGTAATTGATATTTAGCAAAGCTGAAAAAATATGACTAATCATATACATTTTATAGATGAAAACAAATGATAATGTTAAAATGCAAAAAACTTCTGGCTTTCTTGAGTTAAAATGCTCTCGCTGTAAAAGCTACCAGACCAATTTCAGCTTCATTTGAAAACAGTTTCTCTTGTTTCTCTCGATTGAGTAGACATCTAAGGTTGTGTAGCTATAGGGTGAGCCCAATCATCAACAATGTCGCTTGAAGGTTGAAATTAAGATCAATCACCAAATCCACTGCAAGCGGACTCTTCGTACTGAAGTTCACAAAATCCAGATGGAAGATTGCCAACCTGAAAACACATTGAATGTAAACTTACAAAACATTAAGTATACAATAAATAATTGTACTGTACTCATTAGAAAAAAAATGTCTAGTAAAAACGGTACACTAATCTGATGATAACACCTAAACTACAGCAAGATCTCTTGTAACAAAGCAGCAGAATGACTAGATTTGTCAAAATTTTCATGGGAAAACTAAACTTTAAGCACTTATAAATGACTAGATTTGTCAAAGAGCAGTTCTACATGGCGAGGAAACGAGCGAGGGGAGGGAGGTGGCGGGGTGGAGACCGTTCACCTCCCTCGAGATGTGCACGAAAAATCGACAACACGCATCCCAAGGGAGGTGAACGATCCCCACCCCGCCACTTCCCTCCCCTCGCTCGTTTCCTCGCCCACTTCCTCGACATTTAGAATTTCTGTTTGTCAAAATTTTCTCTGGAGTTATAAAATACAGCAAGATCTCTTGTAACAAAGCAGCAGAAAGTCAAAATAAACAGTGTATTAGATTACATATTTAAGTAGTACATTCGGGACAAAATACATAAAATGCAAGATGAGCAAGCAACATATTCGCATGACCCACCTAGAACGTCTATTGCAGGCACGATCTAGGTGTCTAATAAACTTTGGAACCTTGAATGTTACTCTAATAATAGCCTCAGTAGGTACCATGGAATGCGTCTAAATACCAAAATTCACAAGCCCAAATGGTGATACAAAATGTGTTACTTCTTCCGTCACCCAGTGGGGTGTGTCAATAATGTAATTGACTGGGTATCTTTATTAGTTGTAAGGGTTGTTTTGATTTTGATGGTTCATTTTGTTGAGACTATTAGAGTTTATGATCCATTTTGAGTTTAGACCATCTCCAATGGGCAAGCTCAAAAGTAAAATATGAGGGTTTTTTTTTTTTTTTTTTTTTTTTTTTGTTAATTTTGAGAGTGGATTTTCATGCTCCAATAGAAAGCCCAAAGCTCAAGAAACGGTATGAGCAAAACGGATTTGGGCGGAGCTAGTAATACAAAATAGTTATGTGAGCACAAGATTGTTCTGGGTGCCCAACGAAAGATGAATGCCAAGAATATCAACTAACTATCAAAAAGAAAAGTTTATAGTGCTTATAATCATTATAATTCATCTAGCTTATCATCATAATGTTTCCTTGTAGCAAGATTTTTTACAATCACTATACCCTTCTGCCACTTGGAGTTCCCCACCAAGACCACTCTGCTTGCGTTAATCCTTGTCGCAAGCTTGACCACCCCGAAACAGAGAGTGCAGAATGTATATAGAATATCATTACAAGATAAACTGCACTGCACTCTATTTATGAACATGATTCAGTTAAGTTTGTACATACGAACCACTTGAGGGGCTTGTTCTCCAAAACAAGGTCGATGCTCTTTTTTTCTTTTAGTCTGACTTTTGGTCGCAACCGTGGCTGTTGCTCCTTGCAGCTCCTGACCCAGAGGGAACACAATGTTTTCTACCTTGGGGCTGAGTTCCAATAGAAGCTGTTTTTCCTTGAGTAACTGCAACAAAGCCCCATTCCACCACATTCTACAGAGGATGTCACAGTGTCAGAATTAAGCATAGCCAACATTTGATACGTAATTATGTACAACATTTAAAAATTTTCATTGCATTATTACAATCACATTGACAAAAGAAAAAGAGTTTTCACGGCAAAAATAGTTTCAGGGAAGCAAGTTTGGAAGGTGAGATGGCACAAACCATACTCTTGGGAAATTCTAAGAGCAAAACGGGTTCCATAATCCGAGGTGCTAATCTATATGGTAGAAATTTCTTTTGGTCTACTAGTGATACATCTATCCACTCAACAAGAGTTTTTTCTTAGTAACCTACATAGCTCCAGTTGCTTGAGAGTGGTGACAATGACAAAGAAACTCAAAATAGAGTGGCAAAACACAAACCATGTGATAACACCTATTATATGACATGTTTTCCCACTTATCGAGACCACCAAGCACAAAACCCCCAACATTCCGTGTTTAGAAACCCGCATTCAGAGTCTAAGCACTGGACAAAAAAGTTTAGTAGTCTTAGTTGGAGAAAACTGCTTCATAGAATGCTTAGCCAAATCCCGGACAAAATTTTCTAAATATTGAACAGAAAAAGATTAGCACAATCTCATTTGGAGAAAATAACTCGTAGTTCAGAGATACAAATAACAAACAAATACAAATTTGATTTTTAAAATAAGAGACCTATAAAAATTAATTTGTAATAAAGAAGCATAGACACTTCGTATGTTTCGATGTTTCATCTGCACAAGAAAAAATTCATAAATAAATAAGGATGAATAAAATCAAAATGCTAAGAAAAAAATACTTAAAACTTGAATCAATCAAGTTCCATGAGACAAACAAGAAACCAGTAACAATATGCAATGGTCCCTGTTCAAAGATTTTTTTTAGGACGTCACACGATAAATAAAAAGGAACTGGAATAGAAAACAAAATCTATGTTGTATGTTTGTCAAATCGATTGTTTTTGCAAGGATTTCCTGACAAGTTACAAGGTATCATATATTTGACAGAAATTTCCAAAAGACGAAGATTGATGTTCGGTAAGGTATGAAGCAACTGCATATTGGAAGACCCCATTCACGCATCACTGCTTGCTTGTAGTAACGACGAAAGAAAACTCGACACAAAGGATGGTAAATGATGAATTCAAAGTTTCCAAGCAGGTCAGAGGATCCGCGTGCGCGCGCGATGGGGCGGGGCGCAGAGGCTTTCAGTTTCTGGTATGGACTATGGACAATCGGGAAGGAGATAAACCAGAGAATCTTAAATTAGCAAGATCCTAAAAAATATCCTGGTATGGACTATGGACAATCGGGAAGGAGATAAACCAGAGAATCTTAAACTAGCAAGATCCTAAAAAATATCCCTTTCAATATCCTCCTTTATGGTACACAGACTTTCAGTTTGTGGTAGGGGAAATCTCCGTGAGTCCATCACTCAAACCTTGTGACATCCTTCAATGACATGTCCCTTCTTCCATCATTGACACCACCAAACATCAGTGCCACAACATTCCTGTCTCACAACGCGGAACAAAATTCTAAAGGCAGTTGGACAACAAACAGTTAGCACACTCAGTCGGACTAAAACGCTCATAGAACCAGAATGTAACTAACAATTACTTAAGAGAAACAAACGGAAATAACAAGACCATCAGTAATGCTTAATAGAGAAACCTTGTTGAAGCTACCACCCAACATGACATTGTAACTAAATGTTGATCTTTCTCCTATATGCAATGCTAAAGGAGTAAGAAAACCGAACAGTTATTTAAAGGAGAAACAAACTATCGCGAGTTATTAGAAAGCTATGCCATACACATGAGGACCGTATTTGAGAGACAAGGAACAAGAAAGTCATGCCAATTTAAAGATAATAACCCAAATTGAGAAATATAATTTTCTGTTTTCTTGGTAAGACGTCACCGATTAGAAATTATTTGTTGTGAAGGAGAAACAATTCAAGAAATAAAATGTAATTGAGAATGTTAACATACTTGAACTTTGAATCACTCAAGTTCATGACTACAACGTTTGAAATTGTGATTTGATAATTAATTTTTAGGATCATACCACAAATAAATAAGAAATTTGAATGGAAACAAAGATTATATAGGGTATCATATAAACAATTTTATTGTCATTGATTGGAGACTGATATTAATCCAGGCATGAAATAACAACATATTGGCCACGGCATTTAGAACTAAAGTACCTTCTAAGTACTAAGCACGTCACCTTCCTTTTTCCCTTCCAAGAAAAAAGTATGAAGCATCTCTGTACATTCTCGGTCCGATCCAACTGCTGTAAGCATATCCACTATTAGAGATGAGGTTTCCGCATCAGTAACAAGAGCCCTTTCATCCATCACCTTAAGAAATTTGATTGCATTCTGAGTATCACTGTTACGAAGAAATCCCCGAACCATTATATTGAATGTTACACTATTTGGCAAGCAACCCTTCTTTTCCATTTCTATGAACAGATCTTGAGCTTCTTCCAACATTCCTTCTTTACAAAAACCATTTATCATTGCGGTGTACGTCATAACGTCAGGTTGCAATCCTTTGTTTGGAAGACTATACATGAGTCTTCTTGCCTCATTCATTTTCCCTTTCTTACACATATAGTCAACAAGAATACTGTAAGTTGCATTATCAGCTTTTATTCCCTTGCTTTCCATCTCGTCAATCAACTTCATGGCCTCAATAAAGCAGTCCTTGTTGCATAACCCATGCAATAATGAGTTAAAAGAAATGATATCTGGAGTTATCCCTTGAGCTTGCATAACTTTGAAAAGATCTTGTGCATCCAGAACATTCCCAGCTTTGCATTGCCCATCTATAAGGGTGCTGTAGGTAACGGTGTCAGGTGTTAATTCTTTGTTAAGCATATCTTCAAATAATAGCAAGGCTTTATCTAGTTGACGAGCCTTGCAATAGCCATTTATCAAAGAATTATAGCTAACAACATTAGGTTCATGGCCAGTGTTGACCATCGAATGAAAAATATGTATTGCTTTTTTCATTTGGCCTCGCAAACAATATCCATCCATCAAAGCATTGTATGTGCATATGTCAGGTTGTTCTCCCCTTTGAATTATGAGGTCGAGTAGTTGATGTGCTTCTTCAACCATCCCTTCTTTGCAAATAAAATCCACCAATATAGTATAAGTGTGCATGTTCGGAGAGATTCCACAATCCATCATTTCACTGAATAGTGAAAATGCCTCTTTCCCTTGACCTAAACTACATAGGCCATGAATCAATGAGGTATATGTTACTACATTAGGAACAACCCCTCTTTGAGACATTATTTTCATCATGTTGCGTGCTTCTTCGATGTTCCCATCCTTGCAAAGAGCATCAACCATGATGCTAAAAGTGACAACATTCGGTATGATCCCACGACTCACCATATCATCAAAAAAGCTAGCAGCTTCTTCCCACATGCGAGAATTGCACAACCCATGAATTAATGAACTGCAAGTAACAACATTCAGTGGTATTCCCCTTCCAATCATTTCTTGGAATAAATCCACTGCCTCTTTTACCCGATTTTCCTTCAAAAGCTTGTCAATAATTATACCATAAGTAAATTCATCATTCGGGTACCCGTACTTCTTAATTTTTTCAAACAAATCAATGGCTTGGTCTACTTTATCATCCATACAGAACCCCTTGAGCAAAGTGGTGAATGTAACGTGAATTGGTTTCCTCCCACGTTTGAAAATGTGTCCTAGAATAGAGAAACCAAAATCGACTCTACCCACACGGCAGTAACAGTTGATGAGTAGGCTAAAAGCAACAACATCTGGTTGAACTCCATTGGATTCCATCAATTTGAACAAAGGGAAGACTTTGTGGTAGTGTTTCATCTTCACAATGGCTCCTAATAATTGAGTGAAAGGAAAAATTGGGGGTATGGGTCTTAGTTCTAGGAGACGATGGAACAAACCCAGAGCCTCATCAAGGCAAAGACTTGCAGAGTTACACCCATTTCCCACAGATGAAAGAACAAGTGAACGATCCATTTTTCTTTGCTGCTTCTCAAGAAGAGTTGATTCATAACGAAATACAGAGTAAATATAAAGTGAAAAAGAAGAAGTGACCTTTGTGTGTTGAAGACCAGCTGCTCCTCCTCTTCTTAACATCGCCATCATCCAATGAAGTAGAAGCAATTACTTCAACATGAAAGTGGAAATGAGAGGGTCCTGAAAGTGCCCCAGACCACTCTCCTCCTCCTCTGCCATTAGTTTCTTTCGAAGATTGTACAGAAGAAGAGGAAAAAGGGTAAGTCCTGGGGTTTGGGGAATAGTGAAATCCAGGTGTGAAGAAGGGTTTCGGGAGCCTCGATTGGTAAATTTGGAAGATGGGTTTTGGGTTTTGGGTTTTAATGAGGTTTTTGAAGTGAAGGTTGAATTTTGGTGAGTGTAGGATCAGAAGGTGAGTGAGGTTTACAGAACCAGTTGCTCTTCTTCTTCTCTGGCCGTTATTGAGAGATTTAGGGTGTGTTTGGTTGCCACGAGAATTCACGAGGGACCTCCATATTTTATGTTAATTTTAGGTAAAGTGAGGCTAGAAAATGGAGTTTTGCAATCATGTTTTATGATCAGAATGATGTGGCATCGCTAGAAGAGATTTTTTACAACCTCAAGATACACATAAATACGTTGAAAATTTCATCATTCTTTCAAGATCACGCCACGTCAAAACATGATTTCCTAGCATTTTCGTTTAAGGTATTTATCATCAATAGTGAGAATAGAAGTACCATGAACATGATAATCATATGGAGTGAGATTCCCATATTTATAGGATTTTTATTTCCATCATTGATCACAAAATTAAATGGTGGATGTGGAGTGATACATCAATTTAACTAAAAATACAGGGGTCATCTCATAGATCCTCATGACGTAAGATTTCATGCAACCAAATACACTCTTAGTGGGGCTGTGATTATTGGCTTTTAATTTGTGCTCAAGTTGCAAAGCAGGCATGGCAGCTGGTCAAGTTCGGATTTTTCATTTACATTTTCTCAAGCAAAAGTACTTTAATTCATAGAGATTTTCATTTACATTTTCTCGAGTAAAAAGTGCTCGAACTTATAGAGATAGTGAATCTAATTGACTGAATGTTAGTTTTGTAGTTTATAAATGATGGTTACTATTGTTTTTTCATTCAATAATCAATTAACGCTACTAAGTGAAAAAATTTCGTACTAAATTATTTTTATTATTAAAAAAATAATAAGTCGGTGGAACAAAGTCAAAACATCCTAAACTACTGGTGCAACAAAGAGAATTGGTGCAATCGAGCCAAATAATCGAATACACGTAACAACTCCCAACTATAATACTATAAAATTTTATTTATCCAGTACTTGACAATTGTTCTGATTTGGAAATTGTTGCGTTTATTTATTTTTACATTTTGCAGACTACTAACCTAGTCTTGATTCAATTGAGTGATTGCAATGTGCACAAAATTAACTCGAAATCCTAAGGGGAAAGCTCATCACATGATCACACAACGACATTGCCAATATTAAACTTGACTATATATTTCCACAAAATACTGAAAATAGTCTACTTATATATTTACAGACATCCAAATCTCAATGTGGTGACCGAAAGCGCCATCTAGATTGAGACTCATGGCACACCCTAATTGGATCACGCAGTAGTACCTCGATCTTTCTCCATTGTCGATCATTTTGCTTCTTTAATACAAGCACCGCGTTGAAACTGGAATCGTAAACTTCCAACAGTGTAAGCTCTGATATTGTTACCAACTGATGACAGTTTTAGCCCCTTTGGTTTGCCAACAGAGACTCTCTTGCATGGGGAATTCTTTGGCATCCTAAGAACCCTAACAATGCATGCTTTGTCCAAAGAAGGGATTGCATGGAGGTGAGATGGTAGATCAATCATGAATTCTCCATACTCATCTGTTCTCTCTTGTACCCAATTCATCAGCTTCATCTTTCTTCTTCCTGTCTTGCATGAAACCCCCACCAATGCACCTTATTTACGATCACAAATTTATGTCAGTCTAGCTAACTGTCGAGGTCTCCTACGCCGTAGCACTAAAACAAATATATATTCCTCAAAGTATTTAGCTCAACAAAAACATGTAAAATTTTGTCCAACTTATATTGTACTTCTACCATAAACTAGGGGTGATATTGAAGGAATACATATTTAAGAAGCAAAATATCCCTATCAATTATGGGTAGAGTAGATGGTCTATCCATCTCTTAGAAGTTACATGCATGGTAACCTGTTTCATTCCAAAATAGACTTATATATCACTTTGCCTCTAAGCAAATGTTCAAATTCAATCTTGAAATTTTGCCTTGTTTAAGATGATGGGGCAGCAGAAACAACTTTCAATGCCAAGGAATTTTATATCAAAGAATAGAATTAACTAGCTAGGCCTCTAATTTAATCAAATAGGTATAATGATTGAACTAATTACAGTTGTTTCCGAGATCACATGAAGTCGAACATCTATTTATCAAACTGAAAGGCTTATCAAATTATCTATTGAGCCTTAAAAAAGATTCAACAAAAAACCGAAACAAATCGACTTTATGTTTTAGCACCACTGGGTTTCGGTCTACAATATACATATAATCTCTGAAACTAATTTAGAACTTTTTTAATTTACTTCTTTTTTAACTTCACATAAAGTGTTACATTATTTTACACTAATTTAAATGACCATTAATGATATAATATTCATTTTCCATTATCAATTTCTTTTTTCAATATATCGATACTAATTTAAATTACTTGATAGATGATTTAAATTCTAAACAAAAGCATTAATTCAGTGAAAAAACTTTGAACAAGTAATGAATGTACCTGAAACAGGAAAAAAATGTTTATGATCTTCTCCACCCAAACAAGACTCACAAAGAACTGAACCAGTCACCAAGACTGAGGATAGCTTCTCCTCACCATACCCAGCTAGCTCAACCAACTCAGACCGCGATGACAGTTCCACCAACGGGTTACTACTCCATCCGAATGTCGACAAAGGCACAAGGCAGAAGAAGAAGAAGAAAAGTATGGTAATAAAGGATGAGTAGCCATGAAAACTGCCCATATTGTTTGTGTTTTTTTTTTCTCTCTAGAATTGTTCTCAATAGTAGATATAAAGACAATGGAAGGAATGAAGGATGTATGGTTGTTTGGTTTTATAAGGTGAAATGGATTAGCGATATATTGTCATCCATGTCTCTCCAAATTACAATTCTAAGTGTTGGAGTTGGATTACAATTCTAGTGTTGTAGTTTGACTTTGAAGATAACTTTGGTGTGTTCATTCCATGATAGAATGGACTATTTTGCCCCATTACTTTGAATCATCGTGTTATTTTTCTA
Organism: Berberis thunbergii; assembly: GCA_003290165.1. Lineage (NCBI taxonomy): Eukaryota > Viridiplantae > Streptophyta > Magnoliopsida > Ranunculales > Berberidaceae > Berberis > Berberis thunbergii. The sequence goes on along the minus strand of QNQO01001456.1, from coordinate 162,848 downwards.
CAAATCCATTATTAGTGTCAAATTGTTTCTCAGGTTGAAAGATAAATAAAGGAAAAAAAAATGATTGATCAATCACAAAGGGTGATGTGTTGAATAGGCTCTTGTTATGAAACTCGGTTACACGACAAGCGTTGTTTCACACAAATATACCGCAAAAGGCTTCTTTTATGTAATCCTGCACACTATTTACATTTCTTGTAATGCATATTAATATGACTATCGTGTCATGCCTTCGACATGCCACTCTGATTACCATTGTTAGAACTTGTGTACACGCAAAATTACAATGGTTGATGTTTTAAATGAAATAAGGGCATTTTCGTGATGGATGTGATGTGTAGTAGTTGACAATGCATTAAGGGGGGCAGTTATGTAGTTTTGGGTGGAGTTGAGGGGGATTTTACTTTGTTCTTAATCAAAGAGGTTGGGAAGTTAACAAGGTTGGGCTAACTAACTGTATAAGAAGAGTTGGTAGCCTACTCTACCTTAATGAAATACACATTTTCTTCAAATTACCCTTTTTGTATGAAAAGCTTTCTCTAGTTTACACGTTTGTAGCCTTTGGAAACAAGAAAAGACTTTGTTTTTCTTCATCCATCTTCTTCTCTCAATGGCTGATCAACAATCTTTATCTGCTAAAACATCTATTTCTCAATCTTCCAAAATTGTTTCTTGTATGACTTATACTTTTTTTTTCTTCTTAATTTTTCATTATTTATGTAATGTTACAGTTCTACTTGTATAAAACGAATTATTATACAAAATCTAATAGTGAATGAAGAGAATTATTTAAGTAATGTTAATTTGGTAAGACGAATTATTATGTAAGAGTTTGCGGGAATTGGGGTGTAAGAATGTACACATCAACGATCAGCATTGCTTTTTTTTTTTTTTAGTTGTCACAGAAGAGGAAGACGAGCCTGAGTGAGTGGAGGAACAACATGCAAGAGATGAATTGATCTAGTGAGCAGAAGAGGAGGAAGAGTGCACGTGAAAACACCAAAAAAATTGAACAAATTAATCATGTGTAGGGTGGGTCCTAATTGGGAACAAAAAAAAAAAAATTGGTCTTTTCGCTCAATTTTTATAGAAAAAAATAAGCTAGCTTTGTTTGTTATATAAACTTTTATATTTTGTATATACAACAAGGTTTTTTTTTTTTTTTTTGAAGTACCAATTAACAAACATTCATTCTTCCGGTCTCAATTACAACTAAATTGGACAATCTTGCTCGTGACTTTTGGTGGAATATGGAGCAAATGATAACAAATCCAAACATACATGCACCTGACAGAATATCTCGCTACTGTGAACCACTAGGGGGTCTAAACATCCCCCTTGCCCGCACAAAAAAAACTTGGCTCTTATGATTAAGAATATTTGACAAATTCTTTCATTTCCTGCAATTCCTCGGAGTGTACAATGAAAGCCATATATTTCCCAAGAACCAATTTACACCTCCTTAACAAGCGATCTTTGGTGGCGTCCTTTGCCTTGAGAGGTAACATCACCTCTCTTTACGGGTATGAAAAATCACTTGCTTTGGCAAGTTTTTTCAGGGTGACAATATCAGTTATGGACTGATTGTTGAGTTAAGCCCGGTCTTCCTCTGGAAGAATGTGTTTTTCGACTGCTTCTTGCTGTCATGCCACAGTCTATCTTTGACCTTTGGATTGACCATTCGGGGCAACTTGGTCAATGGAATGTTCTACTTCTCAATGATATTTTGAATATTCATATCAGACACTCTACTGAACCTGACAATCTCATTTGGTTACCGGATAAAAGAGGCCAATTTTCGGTCAAAAGCGTTGCTAAGACCTTTTTTAAAGATGGCAATGATAGTTCTACTTCATCTTCAACCGCCTTTTTTGAAAGACCTATGGAGCATTAAAGCCCCGCCAAACGCTCTCAACCTTCTTTGGAAAATCAGTTATGATATCCTTCCTACCAGGACTAAGCTTGCCAAACTCCACGTTCCTCTCGATAATATTTGTTGCTTCTGTCAAAGATTTGAAGAAGATGCTTTTCATCTTTTCTTCCTCTGTCCAATGATTCTCAAGCTATGGCTCCTTACCCCAATTCTCATTAATTGGGCATGCGTTGCCAGCAATTCTCCAACTTTGCCTCGTATGCTCAACTTCATGTGGACTACCGCCAACAAAAACAAACCTTTTAAATCAAAAATATTGGTGTAACAACCTGATTTACACAGTACGAATGCACAAACTTGCAATATTGTAATATTGTCACGAGCCGATCCACATGAAATAATATTGTCCGCTCTGAGCCCAACCTAACTACCCGCACAGCTTTAAAACGCGTTGTGTCTGATTAAATTGACTTTTTTATTCCCTTTAGTTATTACATTTAAATTTCTGTTCATCCTCAGATTCGTACAGTTGTATGTTTGTTTTTGCATAGAATCCAATGCTTTGATTACAATTGCAAATGAAATCTTTTGCTTCACACCGTCACGTTACTCGACTCCATGTTGTTAGCATGCACCGTTGTCCAGGTATAGTAGTGTTTGAAATCAATGACAGGCTATGGAACTGAGTTATAGAAACAGAGTAGAAGAGATGAATAAAAATCTTTTAACTCCTGAAGTTCATCAGAAGGAGCATATAGAAGATTTACAGCAATTAACAGATCAATGACAATGATTTTCTGTAACTGGAAATTGAAGAGTTCAATAAATAAGAAGTATGATGATGGGCATCAGGTTTGTATTAAGACACCTAAGACAAACTTTGCACATACATAGATTTGACTTAATAAAGAACTCTGACTTTTCTCCATTGAACACTTGTATTGATGTCTTCTTCGATATCAAGATGCTGCATGGCGAAAATCCACATACACATCTTCTATCTAACATTCTTGTCGATCTCCACTTCTCCCTGGCCATTAAGTAGCCTTCTTTTCTACCAAAGCTTTTATGCAACTTCATAGTGTTACCATCATGACATGAATTCAATGATTGTTCTCTTCTACTAGTCTTCATGTTGTTTGTCAGAGATGGTAATTTGGGGACATAAACAGCATTTCATTTGTTCTCCTTCTGCGTCTTTTCTTCTTTCCTACTGGGTTTAAGCTCTTTTATGCATTCAAGTAGGGGTGGGCACGGGACGAGATATATCCATCCCTATCCCATCCCGTTCATACGAGATCGGGATGGGAAAAACCTCATCTCGACCTCGTCCCATCCCAAACGGGTTCGGGACGGGACGGGACAGGATCAGCATGCAAATCTAATCTAAATTGTCAGATTATGATGCACTGTAAAATTTAAACCTAGCAGAGGATGAGGGGATTATTATGAAACTTTTGGTGTATTGGAGTTATTGGATGGGAGATTGACATGTATGGGAGATTAACTAATGAGGTGGTACCATTATGACTACTGTCCTATTCAAAGTTACGGCTGATCTGTAAAACTGGACAGAAGTTATGATTCTTGCACTCAGTCGACCTAGTGCGACTAGCTATTGCTGCAACAAATGGGCATAGTTCATTGGATGTAGTTTATGATTTTAGCTTTTTAAACAATCTGTAGATGTTTATTAGATTGTAGAAAGCCTGCTCTGCTGATAGATCTTGTTTCCAATAGGGAGAATAATGATAGCGCATTGAAAATTATTGTGACAAAATGATTATGCACAGCTGTATAGTGTTCCTGAAAATGATTGCTGATTAGCTACTATCCCATGGCTATGCTGCAGATTAAGCATTTATGAAAAAATTCCAATAGAGCAACAATAGAATTCAAGACGAGGGCAGCACATGTTTGATGAGGGATTGAATGATTTGGTTTACAGCTAATGTTGCATCCTCCTTACTATCCACTCTTACAAAAATGAAAAGGGAGATGAGAAATTTCCCTTCACATAATTTACAATAGTTTAATTTTCTAATTGTAATTTGTGAATGAATGATCTCTATCCTTGGAGTAGAGCCGCATATAGAAGCTGATTCCAAGTATCAGGCAGCCCAGGAAGGCACCAGTGGCTGCAATCATTAACGCACTTATGATTGCCGCTATAAACAAAAGGGTGTGCATCTTTCCTGAACTGTGAAAGTGTTGTTATATCGAGCAAGTGGACTGATTTCTTTATTCTGCTCAAAACATTGTTCACTACTATTGTAGCAGGAACTATACCACTGGGGTATCTTGCTCCAAAAAATGGTAGTGTCTCACCCTTGCATACTATTTGATAGAGTTTGGGCTTACCATACTTGTATGGGCATCCACAATTCTAAAATAAATAATTAAATAAAAATATTAATAAATTAGTTCGGGACGGGATTGGCGGGATTGAAAATCTTCATCCCATCTCATCCCATTCTAAATCGGGACGGGACGGAATCAGGATGAAATTATTCAATCCCATTAAGACCCGAAAAAATCGGGACGGGAACGGAATCGCGGGATGGGATGCCCATCCCTACATTCAAGGCCCACAATAGTTCTCTATATAAGTTGAGATGGAATCTGTTGTCTAGCTTTATTGACCTGAAGCTCCTCAGAGTACTCAAGCTAGAGGTTCTACATTGACTAGACGTCGGGAAGAAGGTTGTGTAATGTAGACTCACCAGTGGAATCATCAAGACATCAACAATGTCATTTGAGAGTTGAACTGGGATCCACCAATTCCATTGTAAGCACATACTTCATTTCTTCCCACTCAAGTTCACAAAATGGAATATTGCTAACCTGAAATTACATGGAATGTCAGGTGGAAATCAAAATTTGGTAAACCTAAAAATTGTAGTAGATTTGAGAAGTAGGTAGAATAAACAATAAGCTAATTCGATGGTATTTCATCTCAGATCCATAATCAAATATCTCGATTGATAAATATTTTCTGTAGTGATCTTTCAGATAAATCTGAGCTTTACATCGTCTGATATTGCCTTCTCTCTGACTTTCTCAATTATCCATACTCAGAGGATATGGGGTTTGTGTAAGAATTACTACCAAATTTTAGGAAATTCGTAATGGGCAGACACTTCACCTTAATTATGTGACAGGGCGGTACATGATCATGTTGAAACAGGGAACAACACAAAGAACAGAGAAATAAGATAAGTACCTGTGAATGCTCAATTTCGGCTTGTCGGCAATGGATTGTGGCATGTCAGCATAGTGGACAATCCATATGTGCTGGATTTGAGTTGTGAATTTGTTGGATCTGAGTGAAAATTGCTAGAAGACAGCTGGAGGAAGAAGAAGAAGATGGTGGAAGGTGATGTAACCCTCCATCACCGCCACCCTCCACCGCCAAAGAGCGGCTATAAAAGGAGGAACCCCCTCCTCTTTAGGAACATCTTCTTTCATTTGAGAGATTGTGAGATTGTGAGAGAGATTAGAGTTTTCCAACCCTAATCTGTGTCTGTGTATTTGTAAGGGAGGAGAAAAAGAGAGGAGAGAGAAAAACGAAAAAAAATTATTTTCTCTTTGTAAAGGATATATGCACCCCGCGTATATCCGTGGTGTCACTCAGACACGTGTGTCAACGTCGTTGACGTTGGATAACTCCCTCCATTTGTACTCCTCGATCTCATTAGTAAAGTTATTCTCTTTGCCCGTGGACATAAGCAAACTTGTCGAACCACGTTAAATTGTTGTGTGCGGTACGTGTTTTATTTATTTTCATTTACTTTATATTGTATTGTTTATAATTTGAATTTATTACTTTCTATTGCAACTATCAATTGTGTTTCGCAATCTGTTACGCTTTCGCGAGACGCAACAAATTGGTATCAGAGCCGAAGGTATTTTCTTGGTTTGTGTGTAAGTGTGAATTTATAGTTTTGTATGAAAGTATTGAGGAAGATGACAGAGACATCAAGTTCAGGTTCCAGTTCGAAGATGATTACCACTACAGGTGGTAAGTTTGATGTCGAAAAGTTCAATGGCAAGAACAACTTCGGCATGTGGCAATGTGAAGTTTTGGATGTGCTCGCACAACAGAATTTAGAGAATACTTTGGGTGATAAGCCGGACGCCATGGGAGAAGAAGATTGGAACAAATTGAATCGGTAAACGTGTGGGTTTATCCGACTGTGTTTAGCGAATGAACAAAAATATTTCGTCATGAAGGAAACCTCCGCTAAAGCATTGTCGAAAAAGTTGGAAGACAAGTACATGACGAAGAGTATTCAAAATAAACTCTTCCTCATGAAACAGTTGTTCCGGATGAATATGAGACAAGGTATTACTTTGTCTGAGCATCTGGATGAATTCAATAGACTAATGGCCGACCTATTGAATTTAGAAGAAATCATTTCAGAGAATTATAAAGCTTTGTGCCTTTTGAATTCCCTTCCAGAAGAATATGAGCATCTCGTTACAACTTTATTAACGGGGAAAGAATCATTAAATTATGATAAGATTGCTACAACACTGCTCAATTATGAGTACAGGAAGATGGACCTTAAAATTCATAGGGATGCAGCGTCTGAAGCATTGACTGCAAGGGGAAGATCAAGAATGAGAAAATCTGTTGGTAAAAGAGATAAATCTAGACCCAAATTGAAAAGTGGGTCAAAGACTCCGGTGATAAATGAATGCGCTTACTGTCATCAGAAAGGGCATTGGGTAAAAGATTGTCTGAAAACCAAAGCCAAAGAGAAAGGGAAGAAATGCACCAATGTGAATGTTGCCGAGCGTAGTGATGAAGATTCTGATGAGTATTCCCTATCTATATCAGCATTGATGTGTTCCACTGACGAGTGGATTGTGGATTCGAGTTGCACTTATCATATGTGTCCCCATAGGGACTGATTTTCTAGCTTTAAAAGGCTAGATGGTGAAACTGTTTTGATGGGTAATAATGAGACATGCAAAACAGAAGGGATAGGTACAATCCGGCTGAAGATGTTTGATGGTATAGTTCGAAATTTGAAAGAAATAAGGTATGTTCCTGCTTTGAAGAAGAATCTCATCTCAGTGGGTTCCTTAGATACCAAAGGTTACAAGATAACCATGTCAGATGGTGTTCTCAAGGTTGTGTATGGTGCAATGGTGGTGATGAAGGCAATCAAAAAAGGTAATTTGTATTTCTTGACCGGGAATACAATTACGGGAGAAGTTGCAGTTACTGAGTCTGCAAGTACTTCTTGTGATAGGACCAGATTGTGGCACATGCGTTTAGGGCATGTTGGTATGAAGAGTATGCAAACTCTTGTGAAACAAGGTTTGCTAAAAGTTGCTAAGACCTGCAAGTTAGAATTCTGTGAACATTGTGTAATGGGCAAGAAGACGAGAGTCAAGTTGGCACCGCTATCCATCGTACTCGTGGGATTCTTGATTATGTTCACTCGGACGTTTGGGGACCTGCCAAGCAAGCATCATTGGGAGGTATGCGCTATTTCGTCAATTTTGTAGATGATTATTCAAGACGTGTGTGGGTGTACACTATGAAGCATAAAAATAAGGTCTTGAATGTGTTCATGAAGTAGAAAAAGATGATTGAAACTCAGACTGGCAGAAAGACCAGAAGGCTCCGTTCAGATAATGGAGGTGAATACAAAGCTGATCTGTTTTTGCAAGTATGTCAGGATGAGGGAATTGTCAGACACTTCACGGTTAGAGATACTCCGCAACAGAATGGGGTGGCAGAACGCATGAACCGTACATTGCTGGAGAAGGTTCGTTGTATGTTGTCCAATGTTGGATTGGGAAAAGCGTTTTGGGCTGAGGCTGTGACATATGTGTGCCATCTCATCAACAGGTTGCCTGCGGCTGCGATTGATGGAAAAGCTCCTATGGAGGTATGGTCTGAAAATCCTGCAAATGATTATGATAGATTACATATCTTTGGTTGTCCTGCATACTTTCATGTTTAAAAAGGTAAGTTAGATCCCTGAGCCAAGAAAGCTATTTTCTTAGGTTTCATGGATGGAGTAAAAGGCTATAAGTTGTGGGTTCCTGAATCCAGGAAGATTGTTATTAGCAGGGATGTGACTTTTGATGAGGCTTCTATGCTGAAGCCAAAGAACTCTCAGCAGGTGGAGAGTTCGACCATAGAGAATTTGCAGCAGGTGGAGATTGATGCTACTCTATGTGTTCCAGCTAGTCCTGTATTTACAGATGTAGTACCTACTGATTTCACAGTAGGTGCAGATGAAGACACAAATACTAAGACTGCGGTAGATACAGTTGATGACGTTTCAGAGACTCCAATTCAGAAGTCCATTGCAACAAGTAGACCAAAGAGGAATGTAAAACGTTCTCAAAGGTTTAGTGACTGTGTTGCCTATGCACTTCCAGTAGTTGAGGATGAAGTACCTTCTACCTATAAAGAAGCAATTCAAAGTACCGACTGTGAACAATGGAAAAAGGCTATGGATGAAGAGATTCAATCTCTTCATAAGAATGAAACATTGGAATTGTGTAGCTTACCGAAAGGTAATAAAGCTATTGGGTGCAAATGAGTATACACAAAGAAAGAAGGATCTCCTAATAATGGTGTGCGCTTTAAGGCAAGGTTAGTTGCCAAAGGTTATGCTCAGAAGGAAGGTATAGACTACGATGAAGTCTTTTATCCAGTTGTGAGACACTCTTCCATTCAAATTTTGCTAGCATTGGTTGCACAATTTGATATTGAGTTAGCTCAATTAGATATAAAAACTGTGTTTTTACATGGAGAATTAAAGGAGGAGATCTATATGACTCAGCCAAATGGGTATAAGGTTGCAAAGAAAGAAGATTGTGCGTGTAAATTGAACAAATCCTTGTACAGGTTGAAACAGTCTCCAAGGCAGTGGTACAAGCGGTTTGATCAGTTTATGCTAGGGCAGAGGTACACTCGAAGCCATTATGATCATTGTGTCTACTTCCGTAAGCTTCGTGATGGTTCCTTTATATATTTGCTCTTATGTAGATGATATGCTTATAGCCTCCAAGAGCAAGTATGAGATTGATAAATTGAAATGCCAGATTAGAACTCAGTTTGAAATGAAGGATCTTGGTGAAGCTAAAAAGATCCTTGGCATGGAAATTCGAAGAGACAGGGTGAAGGGAACTGTGAGCTTGTCACAACAAGCATATTTGAAGAAGGTGTTACAACGATTTGGGATGAATGACAACACAAAATCGGTTAGTACACCTCTTACCCCTCACTTTAAGCTTTCAGCTTATATGTCTCCTAGCACTGATAAGGAACGAAAGTACATGGCTCAAGTGCCATATGCAAATGTAGTGGGAAGCTTAATGTATGCAATGGTGTGTACGAGGTCCGACATTTCATAGTCAGTCAGTATGGTAAGTCGGTACATGCATGATCCAGGAAAATGACACTAGCAAGCAGTGAAATGGATTCTACGGTACATCCTGGGTATAGTAGATGGTTTACTATTTGAAAAGGATGTGAGTAATTGTCAACATTGTGTTGGTTATGTGGATTCAGATTATGCAGGAGATCTGAATAAGCGACGATCAATTACTGATTATATCCTTACTCTTGCTAAAGGACCAGTAAGTTGGAGATCTACGTTGCATTGTCTACAACAGAAGCTGAGTATATGGCGGTTACAGAAGCCGTTAAGGAAACAATTTGGCTTCAAGGGTTGCTTGATGACTTGGGTGTAATACAAGACCATCTAGATGTCTTTTGTGAGAGTATGAGTGACATTTATTTGGCGAAGAATCAAGTTCATCATGCAGGTACGAAACTCATTGATGTTTGTTTTCACTTTGTGCGAGAAATCATAGAAGAATGTGACATCTTACTAAAGAAGATTGACACCAAGGAGAATCCTGCTGATATGTTGACAAAGATAGTTTTTGAGGTCAAGTTTGGACTTGATCAACATCCTTCGTGTGTGTTGAACCCCTTTGGGGTTGTGAAGGGCAAAACGGATATTGCTTGTATAATCCAGTGTTCTAAAAATCGGCATGGGCGGCCGCCTAGGCGCTAGAAGGTGGAAAATCGCCTAGATTAATGGCTGGGCGGGCAGTCTGGGCGGTTCTAGGCAGTCTGGGCGGGTCTGGAAGGGGTCTGGGCAGGATCTAGGCGGGGTCTAGGCGGTCTGGGCGATTTTTAATTTTTTAATAAGGCTGATTGTGTTCTTATTTTATTTTATTTCCTATTTTTTAGAAATAAACTATTTAATTGTTTTTTATTCAGTATATGTCTAAATGTAGCAAATGATGATTACTTAATGGAATTCTCAAAGGATCTGCTGGTACTAATTTTACTAATGTAGATTTTATCAAACATAACTGAGGTTATTCATGTAATTTGAAGAAAAATAAAAGAGTACACAAATTCAAATTTATATAAAGTACCAATCATAACCAACTTTAGTCATTTGAATTTTGATAAATTTTGTTCACGATTGTTAATTTTTCATGTTATTAAATTTTGCATATGTATATTGGCATTAAATTGGATGTAATTGATAACGTATTATGCTTAACTTTTGTAAATTATTAAAGTAATAATACAAAACCTAAGACCGCCGAGGTGAAGAATTGTTGAAACAGGGAACAACACAAAGAACAGAGATATAAGAAAAGTACCTGTGAATGCTCAATTTCAGTTTGTCGGCAATAAATTGCGGCTTGTCGGCAAAGTGGACAACCCATATATGCTGGATTTGAGTTGTGGATTTGCTGGATCTTAGTGGAAATTGCTAGAAGACAGCTGGAGGAAGAAGAAGATGGTGGAAGGTGATCTGGCACATCTAGAATAAAGTCGTGAAACTTGTAGGATCATCTGTGGAATCATCAACAATGTCATTCGATGGTTGATACTGAGATCTACCAATGTCATTCAAGTAGACTCTTCCGACTCACTGGTAAAAGATTACCAACCTGAAGAAAACAACATTTAGTAAACAACCGAAAAATTGCAGTAATAGAAAAAGTATTGAGGTTTTCCTAAGTTAACCAATAGTATTTCATCTCATATGCAAAATATCGATATCTGGAGGTCTCAGATGAAGATCATCTTTCTAATGTGAATCCAAGCTTTATATCATCTGATCACCTATTCTCAGACTTTCTCAATTATGTGCACTCAAAGAAGGTATGGGGCTTGTATAAGAATTCGAACAGAAAGTATAAGAAATTTGCAATGGACGATAATTCATCTTAATAAACCTATATGTGGTCAACTACTTGGAACTATCAACGACATGTTGGTTCACAAGAGTCCCTAGGAGCAAGTGAATTGCTGCTGTAAAAATTTGTAGTCATTTCGAAACAGCTTTTGTAACTTTTGCAGCTCATGAAAATCATCAAACCTTGAAGAAGCAAATAACTACATACCACTCCATTGATAACACTAGGACAGTCCCTTCAACAACAGAATACAACCAAACGACAGATGGATAATGCCTGAGAAAAAAGAATATTGGCGTAAAAATATGATTGCAATGTGATAGCTAACCTAAAAAATCTGATCAAAATAAAACATTGGTAGAATGATTTGTAGCCTTACTTGTGGCTGCAATTCGCTGAAATTATCAGGTAGTCATAAACCACCTTTGTGATCTGATCACTAAGAATTGCTCAGCCTGCATTAAACAATAAAAATAAAAAAATAAAATAAAAAATAACCGGATCGAGTATCAAGTTTAGCCAATATATAGAGATTCAAATTTCAGATGACAAGGGATGAAAGGAAGAAACAAATCATTAAAAATAAAATCAACAACGCTAAAATCTGAGAAATCAGTATAATCACAAACACAACCTGGAACCAACATTAACTAGTCTATGTCCATAAAATTTTAAGACAAATTCGCTTTCAGAGCTTCAGGATGACTCGACCATTCAGAAAGATGCAAAAAGTCAGCTCAAAAATGGAAGATGGTCCAATACTCTAATATAGAACCACTTGAAACAGTATACTGGAGAGGTATGCTCTTATCTTGATCAACTGGAAGTTGAACAAAATTGTGAGGACCAGAAGATTTATTGGAAATGAGGAATCTACTCGCTTAAAGCAAATATACGTGGCAATGAAACATGTTAGTCGCCCATAACTGGATAGGCCTCAGTTGATCTAATATGGCATCAGCATAACTTCATTGCTTGGCTAGCAATGCATAGGCTTAAAAAATCTCAGGACAAACTTCTGACTTGGAGGTTTAATCACCAGATCAAATTGTACTCGGGAAACGGCAAGGTAAAATACTTCAATACTTCAGCAGCAACTCTATATTAACTAAGCAGAATGATGTGAGAGAAGCCATTATCATCTCTAATATTTGATGAGTTCGTTTCATTATAAACATACAACATAAATAATTTTAAAAAATATCCAAGATGCATCCAAGAAGTATTTTAGAATTTTTAAGAAGTGTCCAGGAAGTATTTTTGTCTAAGAGGTCAGCGTCCGAGAAGTATCCAAGATTTTTAAAAAGTATTTGAGAAGTGTCCAAGGCAAGCCAAACCCATTAATTTTAATGTGACTAACTTGTTGAAGCTAGCTCACAAACTGACATTGTCACTGAATGTTGACTGTGTAATCTATAAACTCCCATATGCAAGGCCAGCCAGAAGAAAAGAGCAAAAAAAAAAAAAAACCTAACACTTATTTAGTGGGAGAAAGGACTGTCAGAAATGATTTAAACGCTATGCCAGTTACAAGAGACCATCAGTAATGCTTAATAGAGAAACCTATTGAACTCAACGTGAAATTGTCATTGAATGTTGACCTTGCAGTCTATAAACTTCTATATGAATTGCTGGCCAGAAGGAAGGGAGCAAATGAAGTTATTGAAAGGAGAAATTGACTGTCGTGAATTATTTAAAAGTTATGCCATTAACATGAGACCCTATTAGAGAGACAGAGAACAAGAAAGGCATGCCAATATTAACATAAGAAAACCCAACTTGAGAAATATAAATTTCTGTTTTCTTGGTAAGAACACACCAATCAGAATTTTATTTGTTGTCAAGGAATTACAGTACCATGTATGAATCTGAGAGAAGTTTCATCTACACTAAAAAAGAATAATAATTTTGCACAAACATGGACTAAATTAATATGTTAACAAACTTGAATCTTGAATCAATCAAGTCAATACAAAAATCAAGAAGCTAATAACATCACTCTGGTTCTCATTTGAGAATTAACTTTTGGGATGCCATACGACAAATAGAAAAAGAATATATAGTGCATGTATAAAGGAAGAAATCAACTTCATTGCCATTGAATGCACTTCTGTTGCGGGGAATCATATACTGGAAAGAAGTTTGCAAGGGATGATGATTGATATTTAATACAGCGTGAAGTAACAACATGCTGGCCACAACATTTATAGCTAAAGTACCTTCTAAGGACTGAGCACTTCAACTTCCTTTTGCTCCTCCAAGAAAAAGGTACGCAGCATCTCTGTACATTCATGATTTGGCCGATCTACCACAAGCAAATCCACTATTCTAGATGACGTCTCTGCATTGCAGGCAAACCCCCTTTCAGTCATCACTTTGAGAAATTTAATTGCATTCTGAACATCGTTGTTTCGAAGAAAACCTTGAACCATTATATTGAACGTAACATCATTTGGCAGGCAACCCTTCTTTTCCATTTCTATGATCAAATCTTGAGCTTCTTCCAACATTCCTTCTTTACACAAACCATTTATCATTGCGGTGTATGTTATAACATTAGGTTGCAATCCTTTCTTTGAAAGACTATCCATGAGTTTTCTTGCATCATTTGTTTCCCCTTCTCTGCACATATAGTGAACGAGAATACTGTAAGTAGTATTATCTCCTTTTATTCCCTTGTTTTCCATCTCGTCAATCAACTTCATGGCCTCAATAAAGCAGTCCTTGTTGCATAACCCATGCAATAATGAGTTAAAAGTAATGATATTTGGAGTTATCCCTTGAGCTTGCATAACTTTGAAAAGATCTTGTGCATCCAGAACATTCCCAACTTTGCATTGCCCATCTATAAGGGTGTTGTAGGTGACGGTGGTGGGTGTTAATCCTTTGTGAAGCATCTCACGGAATAATAGCAAGGCTTTATCTAGATGGCGAACCTTGCAATAGCCATTTATCAAAGAGTTATAGCTAATAACATTAGGTCCATGGCCACAGTTGACCATCGAACGAAAAATTTGTATTGCTTTTTTCATTTGGCCTCTCAAACAATATCCATCCATCAAAGCAGTGTATGTGAATCTGTCAGGTTGTTCTCCTCTTTGAATTATGAGGTCAAATAGTTGATGCGCTTCTTCAACCATCCCTTCTTTGCAAATAGCATCCACTAAAGTAGTATATATGTGCATATTCGGTGAAATTCCACAATCCACCATTTCATTGAATAGAGTAAACACATCTTTCCCTTGACCTGAACAAGATAGGCCATGAATCAGTGAGTTATATGTCATCACATCAGGGACAATACCTCTTTCAAACATTATTTTCATCATGTTACGTGCTTCTTCGATTTTTCTGTCTTTGAAAAGAGCATCAACTATGATGTTAAAAGTGATAATGTCCGGTACGATCCCATGATTCACCATATCATCAAAAAAACTGGCAGCTTCTTCCCACATGCCAGAATTGCACAACCCATGGATCAATGAGGTATATGTTATTACATTAGGAACAACCCCTCTTTGAGACATTAGTTTCATCATGTTGCGTGCTTCTTCGATTTTCCCATCCTTGCAAAGAGCATCAACCATGATGTTAAAAGTGACAACATTCGGTACAATCCCACGACTCGCCATATCATCAAAAAAGCTAGCAGCTTCTTCCCACATGCCAGAATTGCACAACCCATGAATTAATGAATTGCAGGTAACAACATTCAGTGGAATTCCCCTTCCAATCATTTCTTGGAATAAATCCACTGCCTCTTTCACCCGATTTTCCTTCAAAAGCTTGTCAATAATTATACCATAAGTAAATTCGTTGCTGGGGTACCCATATTTCACAATTTTGTTAAACAAATCAACGGCCTGATCTACTTTATCATCATCCATACAGAGCCCCTTAAGGAGAGTGGTGAATGTAATGTGGGTTGGTTTCAACCCACGTTTCAAAATTCCCCCTAGAACAGAGAAACCAAAGTCGACTCTACCCACACGGCAGTAACAGTTGATGAGTATGCTAAAGGCAACAACATCTGGTTGGACTCCTTTGGATTCCATCAATTTGAACAAAGGGAAGACTTTGTGGTAGTGTTTCATCTTCACAATGGCTCCTAATAATTGAGTGAAAGGAAAAATTGGGGGTATGGGTCTTAGTTCTAGGAGACGATGGAACAAACCCAGAGCCTCATCAAGGCAAAGACTTGCAGAGTTACACCCATTTCCCACAGATGAAAGAACAAGTGAACGATCCATTTTTCTTTGCTGCTTCTCAAGAAGAGTTGATTCATAACGAAATACAGAGTAAATATAAAGTGAAAAAGAAGAAGTGACCTTTGTGTCTTGAAGACCAGCTGCTCCTCCTCTTCTTAACATCGCCATCATCCAATGAATTACTTCAACATGAAAGTGGAAATAAGAGGGTCCTGAAAGTGCCCCAGACCACTCTCCTCCTCCTCTGCCATTAGTTTCTTTCGAAGATTGTACAGAAGAAGAGGAAAAAGAGTAAGTCCTGGGGTTTGGGGAATAGTGAAATCCAGGTGTGAAGAAGGGTTTCGGGAGCTCGATTGGTAGATTTGGAAGATGGGTTCTGGGTTTTGGGTTTTGATGAGGTTTTTGAAGTGAAGGTTGAATTTTGGTGGGTGTAGGATCAGAAGGTGAGTGAGGTTTTGCTCTTCTTTTTATCTGGCTGTTATTGAGAGATTTAGGGTGTGTGGTTACCACGAGAATTCATGAGGGACCTCCATATTTTATGTTAATTTAATGTATTTATCATCACCAGTGAGAATAGAAGTACCATGAACATGATAATCACATGGAGTGAGATTTCCATATTTATAGGATTTTTATTTCCATCAATGATTACAAAATTAAATGGTAGATGTGGAGTGATATATCAATTTAACCTAAATTATCGAGGTCATCTCATAGATTCTCATGACATAAGATTTCGTCCAACCAAACACACCCTTAGTGGGCCGTGATTCTCGGCTTTTATTTGTGCTCAAGTTGCAAAGTAGGCATGGCAACTGGACAGGTTCGGATTTTTCATTTACATTTTCTCGAGCAAAAGTGCTCTAACTCATAGAGATTTTCATTTACATTTTCTCGAGCAGAAAGTGCTCTAACTTATAGAGATAGCGAATCTAATCATATCGACTGAATTTTAGTTTTGTAGTTTATAAATGATGATTACTATTGTTTTTTCATTCAATAGTCAATTAACGCTACCAAGTAAAAAAGTTTCGTACTTAATGATTTTTATTATTAAAAAAAATAATAAGTTGGTGGAACAAAGTTAAAACATCCTAAACTATCGGTACAATAAAGAGAGTTGGTGCAATCGAGCTAAATAATCGGGTACACGTAACAACTCCCAACTATAATACTATAAAATTTTATTTATCGAGTACTTGACAATTGTTCTGATTTGGAAATTGTTGCGTTTATTTATTTTTACATTTTGCAAACAACTAACCTAGTCTTGATTCAATTGAGTGATTCAATAAAGGGTACTTAATTTGCGATGTGCACAAAATTAACTCGAAATCCTAAGGGGAAAGCTCATCACATGATCACACAACGACATTGCCAATATTAAACTTGACTATATATTTCCACAAAATACTGAAAATAGTCTACTTATATATTTACAACAGAAATTCTAAATGGCCTGGGTTTCCAGCCTGGGTTGACTGCTTGGGGGGCGAATTTACACCTTTACCCTCCCTCTTTAACAACCTTTTTGAAAAAAGTGTTTAAAATGAAGGGGGCAAAAGTGTAAATTCACCCACCCAGGCTGGAAACCCAGGCCAGCTAGAAAAGCTCTATTTACAAACAAAAATTCTAAGTGTAGAGGAAATAAGCAAGGAAACGAGCTAGGGAAGTGATGTGGTGGGGGTGGGAGCCGCTCATTTCACTCGAGGTAAGTGCGTTCGCGTGCATCCCAAACGGGATGAACGGCTCCCACCCCCGCCACCTCACTCCCCTTGCTCATTTCCTCGCTGTGTAGAATCACTCATTTACAAATATCCATATCTCAATGTGGTGACCGAAAGCGCCATCTAGATTGAGACTCATGGCTTCACACCCTAATTTGATCACGCAGTAGTACCTCGATCTTTCTCCATTGTCGATCATTTTGCTTCTTTAATACAATCACCGCGTTGAAACTGGAATCGTAAACTTCCAACAGTGTAAGCTCTGATATTGTTACCAACTGATGACAGTTTTAGCCCCTTTGGTATATGAAAATATACATCAATCATTACTTGATAGATGATTTGAATTCTAAACAAAAGCATTAATTCAGTGAAAAAACTTGGAACAAGTAATGAATGTACCTGAAACAGGAAAATAATGTTTATGATCTTCTCCACCCAAACAAGACTCACAAAGAACTGAACCAGTCACCAAGACTGAGGATAGCTTCTCCTCACCATACCCAGCTAGCTCAACCAACTCAGACCGCGATGACAGTTCCACCAACGGGTTACTACTCCATCCGAATGTTGACAAAGGCACAAGGCAGCAGCAGAAGAAGAAAAGTATGGTAATAAGGGATGAGTAGCCATGAAAACTGCCCATGAAAACTGCCCATATTGTTTGTGTTTGTGTTTTTTTCTCTCTCTAGAATTATTCTCAACAGTAGATATAAAGACGATGGAAGGAATGAAGGATATATGGTTGTTTGGTTTTATAAGGTGAAATGGATTAGAGATACATTGCCATCCATGTCTCTCCAAATTACAATTCCAAGTTTTGGAGTTGGATTACAATTCTAGTGTTGTAGTTTGACTTTGAAGATAACTTTGGTGTGTTCCAGTGTGTTCATTCCATGATGGAATGAACCATTTTGCCCCATTACTTTGAATCATCGTGTTATTTTTTTCACAAATCCATTATTAGTGTCAAATTGTTTCTCAGGTTGATTCTCAAGCTATGGCTCCTTACCCCGATTTTCATTAATTGGGCATGCGTTACCAGCAATTCTCCAACTTTACCTCATATGCTCAACTTTATGTGGACTACCGCCAACAAAAACAAACCTTCTAAATCAGAAATATTGGTGTAACGACCCAATTCACACAGTACGAATGCACAAACTTGCAATATTGTAATATTGTCACGACACGATTCACATGAATCAATATTGTCCGCTCTAGGCCCAACCTAACTACCCGCACAGCTTTAAAACGCATTGTGTCATGTAGATCCAAAACTCGCACATATATAACACATCTTCATCCCTCACCCAGGCGATGTGGGACTATAACACTAAGGTAGCCTGTCAGCCTCTGAGCCCGCTCACAGTTGATAGCATGCTAGCCTCAGAGCCCGCCCACACAAGGTAGTCCGTCAGCCTCAGAGCCCGTCCACTCAGGGTATTACAATACACCCTCCTTAGGACCCAACGTCCTCGTTGGGACACTTTTGGCTGGGTCCGACTCTGATACCATTCTGTAACGACCCGATCCACATAGTACGAAATTATCCGTTCAGGGTCCAACCAGCCCGCATGGCTTTAAAAAGCCTCCTACTATGGGGATCCAACCTCGCACATAAGTAGTTCATCCCCCTCCCTCACCCAGGCGATGTGGGATTATGTCCCCCTTTGTAGCTCGTCTAACCCTTCTCAGGCCTATTAGGCTCCAACCCTCGCCCTTAGGTCCGCCCACTCCAGGGTCTCACAGTCCACCCCCCCTTAGGGCCCAACATCCCCGTTGGCACACTTCTGGCTGGGTCAGGCTCTAATACCATTCTGTCACGACCCAATCCACATGAAACAATATTGTCCGCTTTGGGCCCAACCTAACTACCCGCACGGCTTTAAAATGCGTTGTGTCATGTAGATCCAAACTCGTACATATATAACACATCTTCATCCCTCACCCAGGCGATGTGGGACTATAACACCGAGGTAGTCTGCCAACCTCAAAACCCGCCCACACAAGGTAGCCCTTCAGCCTCAGAGCCTATCCACTCAGGGTATTACAATTGGTCCAATCCACGGCAGTTCTACACACCATATGGCGTGCTTGTAACCAAATGATGTTTGAACATCACCCTGTCACTCCTCACTATTTCCTCGTTTCGTTCTGATGGCATTCTCATTGGTTCACCAATCCTGCTAAAGTACACCGCTTGGGCCAGGAGATTACTAGGCTAGATGATGTTGCATCCATTCTCAACTTCTCCTCCTCCCAATCTACTCGTCCAACTAGTAACTGTCCTCCTCCCACCATGGTCTTTATACCTAGGACAAAATCATAAACCAAAGTCCTAAAGGATATCCAGTTGCAATTTCAGTCAGTCAGAACTCATCATATTAATTTTAGATCTAATTGGTTTAATCGTATTCCTCTCACTTATGATCAAAATATGGTTATTGTCACTTATGATACTAGTTTCTTTGACTTTTCCAAACAGGGAGTAGTGGGAATTTTCGCAATGTCAATTTCCGGTGAAGTTCTTGCCTGAGTAGCTTGTCGACTACCAAGGAGGATCCATGATAGTACTTTAGCGGAGTGCCTTGCGGCAGGAGCTGCTCTTTTGTTGATACACGCACATCAATGGAAGAAATGTTTCCTTTTGGGAGATTCTGGCTTGCTCAACTCCATTTTGCTCGAAGACAGGCATGATCTCAGGACTCCAATCAACTGGATTTGATTTCCGATTATCATTAGTATTAAGCGCCTTTTATATTTCTAATTGCAATTGGTTTTGTAACTATATTCCTATAACTCTTAATGTTGAAGCACACCTGCTTGCAGATATAGCACCATTTCCTGTAATCACTTAATATTTATCTATATATGCATTATGTTTTTATCAAAAAAAAACCTAGAAAGTGAAACAAAAAATCAAATATCAGCAGATTGAGAGTGTGAATTTACATTTAATACATTGTAAATTATGAGGGGAATGATTATTCCTTGAATGCTTGGTTCACATTTTGGGAGTACGAGGTGGTGTAGCAACATTTAGCTCAAAAACTCGGATTCTTTGCCAAATAATGTACGACAATCTTCCTCGTATTGTTTTGTTATTGAAGTGCGCCAATTCGTGCCTAAATTGCACTATGCTGTCAACACTCTAGATGTTGATTGGGGGATCATTTTGGTTAATTTCTCTCAAGATCGGGGGCATACTGTCTTCAAGAGTATATCTTGTGGCAATATGCAGCGGAAGTGCCACACAAATCTGTCGACTGAAAATGAGGTGTTTTAGAGTGGATATTACTATAGGAGTGATTCTACATGACGAGGAAACCAGGGAGGAAAGGGAGGTGGCAGGGGGTGAACGGTTCACCCCGCGCCACCTCCCTTTCCTCGCTGGTTTCCTCGCCCACTTCCTCGACATTTAGAATTTCTGTTACTATAGTGAGGGAGAAGTAAAGTTACTTTGGTGATAGGCACAACAACTTAATGAATGTTGGTCATAAAATTTTCGTCACCACTTATACCTTGTCGAGATACTCCATTGTCTCCTAAAAAAGCAAATTAAATGTTATAATGAAAATCTTATCTATTAAAACATCTAAAATAAATTCATAATGACTAGTAAAGTATATTGCCTTATTAAATATATGACAAGATGCAACATAAATACTACGATAAATGTTAAATGAGATGAAAATAAAAAAATTGAGATATATATTGAAAGATATTTAGCAACAGAAAATTTTGTGGTAAAAACCAAGTCAAAACAGAGTTTTAAAAAAAAAAACAAGAAAAAGTCTTCATTATCCTTTATTTTAAAATCAAAATATGGTTGTAACATGAAGATAATGAAGATGTATTGGCTTTATTTATTACCTTGAGAGGAAACAATGGAGAAAAAGTCTTGCTACATTCTTTTTCTCTAAATGATGAAGATGAACTACGTGATAAGAATAATAAGGGGAACAAAATGAGGTTGGAGAAAGTTAATGTGAAATTGAGAAAAAAATGAAGACCCAAACAAAATGAAATAATAAAGAAGTAAATATAAGCTATTTGAGGATTTTATAAGCAAAGTTGTCTTCACATTTCAATTTTTCATACCTACCAGACCACAAATTATATGGTGCGGTTCTTAAATGGAATACAAGTACTATTTGAAATTCTTGAACTGTATCCCTAAACGACCGCTCAGTGATAAAGGAGGTAGGGGTGCAGAGACAACCATGAGGTTTGCCTAGAAGCAACCACCCTTGAAACCCGCTTCCATTCCTAGCGAGCTAACATCAGCAAATTCACTTCAAAATTCTCAAGCTATTCATTCCTCCAATGAAACGAAGGAATGCATCTTAGAAGGCCACACCTAGTAAAATATATACAATCCTACATCAACAAATACATATTTTTATGGTCTCTATAAATTAATCTCAAATTACTGAGTTTTTTTAACTGATTCATCATTCTTACGAGATCATGACACGTCATCCTGATTGCAAAACATGGTTGCAAAAATCTGGTTTTCTAGCATTTTTGTTTTTTTTAATAGTAGTTGCACTATTTTTGAATTGATGCACTCACTTAAATATTTATTTATTTATTTTTAATACATATTGATGAACACGTTGTACCCTTCTGCACTTTATATTAAATGCATAGAGAAGAGAAAATTTGTCTGTAATGTAGGTTTAAAAGAATTTTTAGAACATATTTCTTATTTCTGTTACCCAGTCTAAATAGTGTTTACAATTTATTGTAGAACTTATGACGATGATTGGTGTATCTTTGATGTTTGTACACAAATTTGAAAATTAATAATTTATGACTGAAGTTTAATTTTATTGATACATTTACTTTTATTTTTTATAGTCAATCATAAATTAATGCTAATAAACGAGAAAATTTAACTTGCAAAATTATTTTTATTGATAAAAATGGTAAGTCAGTGTTACATAATTTAGATCGACGCAATAAGATTAAAACATTTCAAAATATCGGTGCAATCAAACCAAATAATCGGATACACCTAGCAACTCCCTTTCAAAACGATTTTACTCACAATGATCTAGTATTGACACGCATCAGGAGGCTAAAACATCAAGGGTCAGCGATCCACTTTCTCATCAGACAAAAAGTGTTATAAAATCCGGATTTCAAGTCCGGTCTAAATAACCGAATAAAACAACGACACTCGTCGTCTCAAACGAGCTTCAAAGAGCAACTGAAAAAAAAACCCCTCTTTTTTTCACTCGAAGAAGTCGAATTCAACTTCAAGTTCGCAAGTTTTGATTCATTTTGAGCTCCATATCTTCTGTAAGTTCAAACCCTTGGTTGATTTCGCCCCAATTACTCTCTCTGAACTTCGATTTGTTGAATTTTTGTAGGAGGTAGTTTGGAGTTAGAATTCACTCTGATCCATTTAGGGCTTGTTGAATTCATGTCAAATTTGGTTTTTTCAACTTAATTTGGGTCAATTTTGGTGTTAATTGTAATTTTATAGAGTTTTGAGAAATTCTTAGAGTGAATTATAAGCTTGTGTAGTGTTTAGGTCTGCTCGATTAAGAAATTATGTGATTTAGCTTGGTTTTTTTGGGGTAAATTTGAATTTTTTCTTCAATGAGGTTAAATTTGAAATTTTTTGTATTATTAAGAGCTTGTTTGTGTACATTTAGTGACGGTTAGAGCTTTAGTTACAGAGTTTCACTGCAATGTTTCAAACTTTTATCTTCTAGATGTACTGTTCATTCTTCAGAAAATATTATTTTTGTTCATGTAAATGTGGGGGTTGTTGAAAAAGAGGTGAGGATGTGGTGGAAGCTTCACGCACAATAGGGGTGAGTGACACTGCTTATTTCCTTACCCCAACATTGGACCTACATTGTTTGGGAAGTTCATTATGCTTAACATATTGTGTTTAGCATGATAAGACTCCACTACAGTTATACGATATTGGATGGACACTCTTTTATTCTCATATCACGTTGTGCGAAGAAATGTTGTCGGGTTGATTCTTTATAAGTTAATTTTGTATTCTTATATTTTGTGATAACAAAGTGATCAATATATAGAGAAACATATACTAGTATCTTGATTTACATTTGAGAGTACATCTTGGCTAATTTATCCATGCTAGAGATACTAGACAGTGTTAGGACGTTTGTCCTTTTATCCATTTCTTCAGTTTTCTCATATTCTGTCATTGTATCCAGGGTCAGTGTTTGTACTAATACCTGTATTTGAGCATCATAGTTCAAGAATTGGCATTTTAGATTCTTAATTATTTTTTAGCACTATCACATTTCATGTTGTTTATTGAAAAGTTCAACCAAGGTTGAATGTAGAAGAGAATTCTAGCTGAAGCTGTTTGAAAGTAGGGCAAAGGTTTAACAGTTTGGAGCTTGAAACAGTGTATTAGGTATGGTAGAAGAAGAGAAGACTACAGAAGCTGCTGATACTTCAGCAAATGAAACTTGCCCGCCTGAGGATATGGTTAAAGATGTGACAGAAGCTAAGGAGGAAGCCAGAGATGAACTAAAGGCAAAAGAAGAAGATGTGAAAACTGAGGTTGATAAAAATAAAGATAGTGAGGAAGTTCAAGATGGGAAAACAAAGGATGATGTTAAGGAAGAGGAGGACATAAAAAGTAACGAGGAAGGGGAGATAAAAATAACAAGGAAGAGGAGATAAAAAATAACAAGGAGGGGAGTGAAAATGAAAAAGAGGAAGCTAACATTGAAGTCATAAAACCCGAGAAAGAAAATAACGCTGAGGAAGATATGAAAAATAAGATTGTTGAGGAAAATATTGAAGAAAGTGAGGAAACAGAGGTGGCTGAAGAGAAAGTAGAGCAGAAAAAACAAGAATGCGTGGAAAGGGAGTGATTGCTAGGGAGAAAGGAATTGCTAAAAAGGAGGTGGGTGAGAAAAAAACTAAGGAACCTAGAACTCCTACTTCTTATTCCATCGACCGTCCTGTACGAGAGCGGAAGACTGTTGAGAGATTGGTTGCTATTATCGAAAAAGAACCAGCGAAGGAATTCCTTATTGGGAAGGTGTTTTATTATGTTCTCAATTTTAACTTGTTTTCTACTAGTTCTGTGGCTTAGAAATCCCTGTTAGACTGAATGTTACCTCTTTTTCTCAGGGTCGTGGTACAGCCTTAAAAGATATACCAAATGGTATGACTCTGAACAGGTTTACTCAGGATGCTGTTAGTTTTATGCTTTAATACATGAACATGGAGCTATGGTACTCTTTTGTACGTTTCATCACTCTCTACTGTTGTCACAGTCAGTTTTCCACAAAGAGTAACATATTGAAGGAAATATGAAACGATAAAAGCGCAAGGAAGGCTGAGATTGCCTAACCAAACAATGAAGCAACACCACTCACCCAACCAAAAGCTCACCCAAATGAATAACATCATTCTCAAGTTGAACTCCTCTAATCTGAGTTAGTACTCCACAAACGAAATAAGAGGCTTTTGATATTCAAGTTGCACTCGTGAAGTCTTTGTTCTTTACGCAAATGTAGTAATATGCCAAAGCTTCCTCCCTTGGGGTAACATGGTAGATCTCTACCCAAATGAGAATGATTTACAAGGCTTCATAAATCATAAGAAGGAAGTCCAAATTGAACCAGTAGCAATTTAGACGAAGTTAGTCCCGAAGTCATTACCTGCGAATAAAGGATTCAGTCATTAGCAATGATCTATCTCATTCCAAGATCAGTTTGCATTTAAAGTTTATTCTATATGGATGTCCACACAAAAAAGACTTTTGGAGAGCTCGCCTCCCCAGGGTTGTTTAGCTTCAAAATGAAAGGCGAGAAGTCTAAGAATACTTCAAAATGAAGGTGAGAGGTCTAAGAATGCTTCAAAATGAAAGGTGAGAGGTCTAAGAATGCTAGGTCTAGTACTGTCAAGCTAAAAGTATTATGCCATAAAGAGCTATAAAAACATTTACATGAGGAGCTACATATTCACATGTGAGAATTGCACTTCAAGATATCACCAGTCAGATCATCTATCTTCTCCAAAGACCAAGTCCAGTTTGTCTACATCCCATCTAAGAACATTAGTTTCATCAATAGCTAGCTGAATGGTGATTTAGCATGCCTGGAATTGGGAGAGACGTATGGTATGAGATAGAATATACATCTGGGTAGGATTCACTTAGACATGTTTTGCAAATCTACACTCCTCCAGAATTATTCTACGAGATCTTCTCAAAATTAACTTCTCTTGCTTCATATACTTCTCAATCCCATTCATCATGGTTTCCCATGCTAAACATTGTAAAGAACGTCTCACCTCCCTTCCACCCACCCACACTCCATAACCTCATATCAAAGGTTCTTGAAACCTAGGCTCCCAAAAGTTTTTTTTATGTGCACTGCCACGTGCAGTTGTACTCCATCCTCCGCCTTCTGCCGACACAATTACTTAAAATAAAAATAAAATTGGAACTCGATGAAACTCTTTGAAGAATTTGGAGTTTAAGAAAGAAATATTAAGAACCACCTGATTTTTTTTTTTTTTGCTTCCATATCCGCAGACGAGTTACTTGATATATGTGGCAAACTCTCTATTGGAAGAACCTTGCAGTTCCATGATGATCTCAACGGGATTTATTCTTGACATCCTTCAAACCAATGAAGGCAGAAAATGTTAAGAGCAATATGTGGTGAAGAGTAAAGATTTGAGTTAATGAACGTGAGGCTACAAATGATGATATATCCTTAGAAGCTCCTAAAATTCTTGATAAATACTATCCAACTCCAAAGATGTAAAATACTCAAAAGTAGAATTTTGTAGTTAATTGTATGGTCCAAAATGAGAGATTGCTGATCAGAGAAGAAAAGGGATATTTGAGCTAGATCTGTATGAAAACCAGGTGTTTAGATGAAAATGAGAAATCTTTCAGTTATATTTTTACACTACTCGTGATTGATGTATTTTTTGCTGTAATTTTAACAAACTTCACCATTCTCTTTGATTGTTGATTATGATTATCGATTTGAGTGTAATTTTATACCTTCTGCTCAGTATAGAAACATTTTTGCGTTTGTACTCATGGTTTGATGCCCCACTGATTTCCTCTTAAGAATGTGATAAAATGGCTGATTGAATTGAGAGCACACATTTATTCCCCCTTCCATACTTTGTATTGCTAATATATCTGACATGGTATTCATTCTATAGGACAAGCTGACGAGTTAGAATGAAATGATTAAGTTCTTAATGTATTTCATGGTTATGTTTCAGTGGCTTTCAAGCTATCAAGAAAGAAAACTGATGAGACTTTCAAAGCACTTCATGTCATACTTTTTGGGAGGAGAGGGAAGGTAGTTTGACATATTCATCCTGATACTTTTTGTGCTTTTTGTGTTACAATATTTAATGTAAATCTAATCGTTAATTGTCGAAAATATGTCGTGGACTTTCATGGCTGAATTACCTTAATTTTGATTGCTTTCTCGATTTACAGAAAATTTGATTTTTGGCCGTGCGACACTGACTTTTATGATCATGATTTACATGACATTAGTTAATTTTTAGCCCTACCATTAGTTATATCTTTTATCCATCTTCACTACTAACAGGATAGTTTCCTGCCTCTTTTTTTTTTGGACACTGATGCCACCTAAATGCATGTGACCACTGACCGGTCATTTTTCATTGATTGGCATATGGTCATGGCATTTTTTTGGTTGGTTTGGGGGGTTTTGTGTGGTGGGGGGATTGGAATGTCATTGTCTATTTTCATGGTGAAAATTGGTGACTTTAAAAGGAGCTTTGCCAATAGTTTGTTAAACCAATCATTGGTTGTTAGGAGCTTCAATGATTCTCTGATTCATGCTGTCCCACCTATTAAGTAGTGTGAACAAACAATTCTTTATTATACTAAATCAATCGAGCTTATTGCATACAGTTTTTATAGATTAATTTTAAGGATTACGTAATATTGATATCTTATTTGGTGTACTAGATGATCCAATGTTTTTCTTGATATTTCTGTCTTTATTTGCAGGCGTTTAACGTCAAATATAATATTTCTCAGTTCTCTGGCTTTGTGTGGCATGAGAATGAGGTGAGCTATTTGATTTGATAAGAGATATAATGTTCTATATTTCAAGTTCACTTTGCTGTACTTCTTGGTTCGATTGATAAAGATTATTACTGCTTACATTGCGTGTATCAGGAAAAGCAGAGATCAAGAATAAAAGAAAAGTTTGACAAGTGTGTAAAGAGAAGCTGTTGGAGTTTTGCGATGTTCTTGATGTACCAGTGGCAAAGACTACTGCAAAGAAGGTTTGTCATCTGTAGTTGATGTGTATTGTTGGTGAAAAGTAATGCTTGTATAGGATTAGTAATGTTATGCCAGATTGAATTGTGGCCATAATTTGGGTGCATGGTGACAGGAAGATATTGTGACCAAGCTACTCGACTTTTTGGCAGTCCCTTATGCTACAACTGATGTGTTGCTGTCAGAAAAGGATAAGGTACCCTGGTAGTGAAAATATATACTATTATTTAGGAGATATTTTTTGATGATCTGTTTTTTTTTTTTTTTTTTTTGTTTGTTTCTGGATGGTCTTGGTGTTGTTGTTCTATCATACGTCACCAGTCCGGCACGTCTAGAAAGCGCCAAGGGGAACTGAAAAGCAGCAGCTCAAAATTTGAAGCCCCAACTGGCAAGCGTTCAGCAAGGGTATACCCATTTCTTTTTGAATTCCTTGGAAAGTTATTTTCAACAATAGATTTTTTTTTAATCTGCGTTAGAATTTTTTATTGAAATATGTTGATATTGGGATATCAGAATAAGTTGTCGGTTCATAGATTGATCACTGTCAAGTGATGAAAACATTTTCACCCTTCACCACTACGTGCTACATTTGTTTGAAAATGTGCAAAGCACCACTCAATCCAAGGCATTCAGCATGGATTCCAATATCTTCTCTGACTAGCTCTAGCACAATCATTTTCTCTTCCTCATAAAGGAAAACAACTCTGCTATGGTACCCTTGATGCTGGTCCTGTTTGCTATATATTTTCACGTGAAAGCTTGGCAGAGTATGATAGATGTTGCTTATGCGCCTTAATATATCATTTTTCATACATAACCACTTAGAAGATAATGCCGACTCTACTTCTTAGTTCATTAGTTAGCAACTTTGAGGTCAATGTTATGTTATTTTTCACAGAAACGAAGAAAAACTGAAGATAATGCCAAAGTGATGGAGGAGAAGAATGCATCAGAGTCAGAAGACGAGTCTGAAAAAGGAGAAGATGAAGACAGAGAAAATGGTGCTCCTGGTGCATCTGAGGATGAGGTGGCCGAGCACTCTGAAAATGAAGAAAAGGTTGACGATTCTAAAGATGAGTCTGAGGAAGAAGAGGAACAAGAACTCAAATCATCATCAAAAAAGAAATCTTCTGGAAAAAGTAAATCGAAGGAAGTAGCAAAGGGAAACAAAGCTATTCCTGCCAAGTTGCCCAAGAAAACCCCAGCCAAATCTTCGTCAAAGCAATCTAAGGTTGACGATAAGAATGACATAAATCCAACGATCTCTACAAAGAAGAGAAGTCGAGAAACATCTACAAAGAGGTCATCCACTCAGAAATCCATGTCCAAGGAAAACCGGGTAATGATTAATTACTTTCTTGTTATTCATTTTCTTCTTTATGTAACCGGTAGTTACTGATCCCAAAAAATATAAGCCACTGAATTTGTTCATCTAAAAATTATTTTCCTAAATTTATATAGGTAAGAAAACGGTGACAGAACAAAAGAATAAAAGAAAGAAGGTGGCATCTGGTCCCACTGAAAATGAACTAAGGGAGGCGATTTGTGAAATTTTGAAAGAAGTTGACTTCAACAAGGTAAGAATTATTCTCTGATCATTTAATGTTGTTGAATTAAATTTCAGAATAAAGAAGGAATTCTTAGTTAGAGTGGGAAACAGCTGATAAGTTACTGTTTGAAGATCTTATGAACAGTTCACCATTGATTGTTCTGTCATCTGACTCTTGCCGACTGATAAAACGATTGAATTGACAAGAAGTTTTGAATTTTTTTTACTGGGTTAATGAAACTACAATCAACGGACATTGGTGTGTTCGATGCTTTCTACATCAGTTTTGCATTTTGAGTGTTTTCTCCAATTATTGGAGTTTTGATCTATTCATCTTTCCATACTTTAGATTTGCATTGATATTGTCTTTCCCTCTAACATCACTTTTGCCCTTTTACCAAGTAATGACCATCCTCAACATGATTTTGCATTGCAGGCGACATTTACCGATATTGTCAAGCAACTCGGTATGTCTCTCTAATCTTATGTTTGCCATCTTGTAGAATTTCAAGTTTTATAAAATGAAGGACACAATGCCATCTGCAATGTACGTGTCAACATGCTTATACATCTGAAACTGTCGATTGACCGACACACAACTTAGAGGACATCTATATTTTCTCAGTTTGTATATTATTAAAAGCATAAAATTTACAATGAAGTGTATACCTGGTATTTAGGAACAATTCTATTTGTGGTACTGAATGATTTGACCATACCTCCTGTGGTTTTCAGCTAAAAAATTTGATGCGGATCTAACACCTATGCGATCAACAATAAAGCTTATGATTCAGGAAGAGTTGACTAAAATGGCTGAGGATGATGAAGACGGAGATGAAGAAAAAGGTGACACAGAGAAGGAAGAAAATCCAGGTAAACCAGTGAAGGTTTGACTGGCCGATAAGTTAAAATGGGATAGTATCTTTACATTGCTCATCCATCTTAAAATGGGATAATCTGCGGCTGTAAAGAAGGCGATTATCTACGATCTTCAGGGCCATGGATTGAAGGATCATACAAGCTGGAGTTGATGGAGATGATGTTCTGTACAGACTACAGTGTAACCTAGATTTGTTTTTCTCTTTTGCCCTTTTAGGTATCTTAGATTGGACAAATTCCGCTCCACTGTTCCTCGGGGAGATAACCTTGCAGAAAAGGTAAATAAGTTAAGTTTCCTTCCAATCATCAAACAATGGGGTGGTGTGTTACTCAGGGAGATTAACTTAAATGCTCGATGAATAATCATGGATGGATGGCGTAGATGTGGATATAGAAGTGGCTGACACCTTCTCTCGCATGGAAGAGGTATATTTATTTAAAACTGTGCTCATTTACTAAATTGTCTTTAGCTGCTAAGGTTAGAAATCTGTACTGCTAAGGTTGAGAATCTCCTGTTTGTCAGAATTTGCAAATTGCCTTACTGTTTAGAAGAGTAATTTATGACTGTTTGTTTAGTGCGCAAATTAGTGGAATGCTACTTTTTGAGTAAATTTGTTATTATCTCATTCTCCAATGGAAAACCATTTACAAATTTCTGACATTAAGATAAGACTGCAACTATTGTAGACCCCTTAGTAAAAAAATGAAGTTTACACCCCCAAAAAACCAAACCTCTCAGTTAGTCAACTGTTAGGAGACCAAATTCTTAGCTAACACCCTTTTAATTACATACGAAGCATATAATTAGGAAAAAAAAATTTTCACTTCTTCCCCAGCAACCTCTCTCCTTTCTTAATCGACCTCACCGCATTTCCTGAGCTCACTCTGGTCATCTCTTCCTTTCGATCATAATTACAGATGAGTTGATGGTGGCTTTGGTTCAGATTGAAGAGGTGGTTGGGGGTGATCTATGTGTCAGGTTCGGGTGGGTGCAACAGGGATTGGTTGTGTTGTAGACGTGAGAGGGTGGGGCTGTTGATTGGGAGCTGTTGTGGTGAATTTTATAGCGAGTGGGCTAGGGATGGTTGGGCGATTGGGTGTGGCGAGGTTGATTGAGAATGGGGTGGGGCGCTTGATTCACTTGTTGTGGTGGTGGCGAGCTCGATTAGGAGTGGTGGTGAGGTCACAAGTTATCCAAGATTTTCTGGTGTAAAATGAGTGCCTGTAGTGTCTGTCTGTTAATCAGAGAATGAAAAACCTAAACTGAGCCGTGTCTTTGATTTGTTTTCATCATCTAGTACACAAAAGGATGCTTGTGTGTTTAGGATTGGTGGATATCCACCCAGCCCCGAATAATCACTGCAGATTAAACGGTTAGCGGACTCTATCCGCCCGCCCACCTACCATTGCTGTGTTTTTTGCCCAAATTGAGCCTGTTGTGTTTCCTGCCCAAATTGAATCTCAGATCTTAGTGAAGAAGAAGATCTGAGGGAAAAAAAAACCAAGATCGATTAGCAGAAGAACAAGGCGAGAGAGAGAAGTGTTGATTAACAGAAGAACAATGCTATTAGCAGAACAACAAGATCCAAGTCCATGTCGAATTTTCTGACCGATGGTTTGTTAAGTGGTAGGGTTGTTGATGGGGAGGCGATTCTTCTTGAGAGGTTCTCTCCATTCGCCATCGCCATGCTTAGCAGAAGAACAAAGGGGAAAGAGAGAGGTTGGTGGAGTTGGAGGTGAGTGGGGAAGTGAAAACGAAAAAGAAATCAATTATTGAACATCACCATCTTCGTCTTCTCAAAACTTGTGGTGGTAGGAGAACTTCCGGTGGTGGTGCTGTAATGGTGGAGGTGGCGAGAGAGTCTTGGATTTTGCTCAAACAACAGGTGGTGATGGATAATTAATGGAGATGAAAGGCATTCGTGGAGAAGAGAGGCGTGGAGAGTGGAGACTGGGTTAGGTCTTTATTTTTATTAAGGGTATTTGAGTAAATTATCTATATAAACGAGTATCCGCAGGGGTGGATATGGCTAAATTCGTATCCTCCCCAAATCTGTGACGGATACCATTTGAATCCCAAAATCTGTCCTGAAATTCATTTGTGCACTTTAAGAAAAGAAATTAAAGCACAAACTTTCTGATGTAATACAATAAGAAATTAAAGCACGTGGCATGAAACACTTTAAGAAAAGCTACATATAGCTAAAAGAAGTATGTGAAGAGCACAAGAATCGCATAGACAATAGGGTGAGACAAGAAAGTTGTCAGAATTTTGAAGAAGAACATGAGTCGGACTGCCCTAGTGATGATATGAATCATGTGATTATAGAATCGGTTGCAATCGCCTACACCAAAGATTTTAGTCTTTGCCTTCGAAAGTCCAAAAGAACTAAGAAAGCAAATAAAAAGTACAAAGATTGACTTTATACATTGTTTAGGCTTGTAAAGGTGAATTCTCTCTTCAGTGAGAAATTGCTTTTGCTTTATTAATATAAAGATTAATGAGTCCTTAAAACCTTGCTTGCTTTCTAAAAAGAATAAGAAATTTATTTGTGCACATTTAGATCTTCCTCATTCGAAATAGTCACAACGAATATTTGTGAAAATCTGCTCCACTGCCAACCCTACTCTTAGTAGCTAAAAAAAAAAAACAAAAAAAAGAAAAAAGACAAAACCAATTACTTTTAGGTGAGAGCATACTTGGTTTTTAAGTGATTGAGGCAAAAGTGGCCGGTGCTTGAAAAACAGTCCAATTTAAAAGGTGGTTGGACAAGGCAGTCCATTTCAGTAGTGGAAAAAACTTTCTTTTAGCCCTTAGAGATAATATAAATAGTTAAATGAATTATTATTCTTCATTGTACACCGAAAGTAAAACCCTGTTGTTACTCACTAGACTCATTACCATTGTTATTGGGTTAAAACAGAGTTTATTTTTGAGAAAGAATCCTCATTTTCAACGTGGGTTTTCAAGTTTTAACAATAAACAAAATAAAATAAAAAGAGAAAAAGAAAAAGAAATCCAAAATGGTGGAGGACACTTCGAGCTCATAGGAATCACTTGGTGCGATTAGACTTACATTCTTTTTCCTTTTCCTTTCTTAATGAATCAATGGGTGTCATGAGATGCGGTGTCATTACGTCAACAATACATCACCTTCTTCGAGCATAATACTCATCTTTAATTAAGGGTTTTGTATGATCCATCGATCCCTAATAGCATATTGCTAAGACAATCTCATGTGTGGGTTCTAACCTTTTACACTTAACGAAAGCAAACACTCCAATCCAAGACTCCAAATCATATAACAAACCTTAATCATGAAAATGTGATTGATTATGTAAACAATAAAACTTGTGAATCTATTAAGATGTTGTAGACTGTAACTATAAGTGCGTGATGTTTGATTAAACCAGTTTAATCATCACATTGACATTGCTACCCTGCACGAAAAATCTAGCAGGTAACCAACTAAACCTTAAAAAGTGTAATAATAAATAACTGAAAAATGTATCCAACACCAAATCCAATAGTATGCCTACATGGCATAGGCTTGGAATCTCCAACGGCTGAGATGTTTCTCCTTATCCACCAATCGTAACACCACGAGTTATCCACATTACCTTTTATCGACAAACAACCATTCCTCCTTCTGCCACGTGTCCTCTCCATTCCATGTTATTAGCACTCAAACACATCCAACCAACACCCCACTCTCTCTGTTTCCTCTCTCTCTCTCTGGTTTCAATCGATTGAATTCAACCTGTTTGGGTTGGATTTCGATCGCTAATTCGTTCATAAACCCTGATTTAGTCTCTGAATTCGAAACCCAATTCGTCGAAATTTCTTGTATGATGTTTTGATTGCTGATTTTGGTCGTTTTAAGTGGTAGAAAGATTGAATTTTTATTACTCTGTTCTTCCCCAATTTGTCGACTTTTCTTCTTGCATCTTTGAAATTGTACTTTTATTTTACTCAGATTCTTGGAGTTAGAGCGTTGTTGTTTGTAATATCTTTGAAAGATAGAAGTTTTCATACTCTGTAACAAAGAGATTGAAAAGTCAGCTCCTAATTCACTGAATTACACTCAATTCAGCTGTGAAAAATCTGGTTTTCGCAGAAAATAGCTTTGTTTGTTTGTCTGAGAACACTAATTTTGCCAATTCATAAGTGGGGTTGTTGAATGTAGAGTTCTCATCCATCGTTTCAGTGAGTTCCATAAAGCTCTTTTCTTGATGACCCGGTTTCCCTCTTTTAGTCGCCCAGTTTCATAAAGGTGGAATCTTTCCTGCTCAGATGGTTGTTTCCGACATTTGAAGCATAAAAGATCGAAACTTTATCACTTTTGATCATTTCTTGGCTCTTGAGCTGCATTGGGGAACTCCTGATTTGGTAGAGAAGCCTAGTGGATGCAACTTTTCTCTGAAAACTTCAGTTCTTGTCTTTCTATTGCCAAAACTTTTGAGTTCAAAGCTCCTCCTGTTGAATTCCAGTGGAAAACATCGAAATTGTACTTTTCTGGAGCGAAGAAATCCAACAAGCTTGTACCTTTAGGTCGTTTTCAATCACCCCATCACTTGAATTTCGATCTAAAGCTCGAATTCTAACCCAACTCAGGTACGAAAAGTTGGAAGCTTTGGGCTGGATTTGATGGCGGATTCAGACAATGAGTCCGGAGGTAACACAAACAGCAACGCTAATGAATTCTCACAGAGAGAGCAAGACAGGTTCCTGCCAATTGCCAACGTGAGCCGGATCATGAAGAAGGCCCTTCCGATGAATGCCAAGATCTCTAAAGACGCCAAGGAGACTGTGCAAGAGTGTGTATCCGAGTTCATAAGCTTCATCACCGGAGAGGCATCGGACAAGTGTCAAAGAGAAAAGAGGAAGACGATCAACGGTGATGACTTGTTATGGGCCATGACTACCTTAGGGTTTGAAGAGTATGTGGAACCTTTGAAGGTGTACTTGCAAAAGTTTAGGGAGATGGAGGGGGAGAAGGGAGCAAGTGGAGGTGGAGGAAGTGGCGGCAGTGGTGGTAATAATGGTGGTGGTGTGAATAGCGGGAGTAATGTCGGTGGTGGTGGTGGTGGCATGTATGGTGGGATGCAACCCGGTATGATGATGATGGGACATCAAGGACATGTTTACGGTCAAGGTACTTATCATCAGATGGGCAGTGGCAACACCGGCAGTGGTGGTGGTGGTGGAGGAAGGACAAACTAGGTTGTAAGTGTGTTGATAAATTGTCATTAGCATTCCTCCTTATTGGGAAAAAAATCTTGGTTTTGTTAATTTTACAACTTCATGCGAATTACGTTTTTGTTGTTTGAAATCGAAGATTTTATGTTTTATTTGATTATTTTACCTTATACCGAATTATCAATTGTGCAAGGCCACGATGGTTTCTAATTTTCCTTCCTTTCAAGATATGAGAAAAAAATGAGGTTTGAAGTTCGGGTAAAAGTTAGAACATCTCAGGTTAGTGTTACATTAGAACCAAACTATAACCTATTTGTTGTTTTTTTTTTAAAGGTTTGGATCTCGTCTTGAGGTCCCTTAATTTTTTTTAAATATTAACTCGCGTAATTACTTGTTGGTGGCGTAACTTGAAAAAAGAAGGGAATCTGGTAGAATTGAATAACTTTAAGATCGAAAATTTTAGGGGTCGAGGGATGGGTGGTTACCCATCCTCCTCGAGATGAGCGTCAACACGCATCTTCAAAACATTGCGCTCATCTTGAGGATGATGGGTGATTACACTCATCCCTCGCTCCTTTCCCTCGACCCCTCCCTCGACCCCTAACAAAGCTCCTTTAAGATATGAAGAGGATAAGATTCACAAGTAATAAAAACTTAAAAGTGGAGATTTATTCAAACTTGATAAGGTTTTTCATGTGGAAAGGTGACCTGCTCTATGTTTTCTTTATGATATTTTCACCAAAAACAAACAAACAAACAAACAAATAAACACTTATTTCCAAAATGACTTGGCTTGTAGATGATTATGTAGACGAGCAAAGCACTAATACAACTTTAACATCACGAGTTACAAAATTTGCTCATAAGATGACCACGGTTCTCTACCACTTAAATATCTAGTTCGAGATGCGTAGCACATATCCTTTCATCGTAAAGTGTAAGTACACATCTCAATATACCATTAACTATGTCGATGAACTCTAACAGTCATCACTTGAACTCAAAAAGTGGTATTATCCGGTGTCAAATGATTTTCCCTACTAATTTTTTTTTTTTTTTTTTTTTTGCTTTTCTACAAAATTTTTAGTAGATAACTCAATGCCACTCTCATTAGCATCACGTTAGAGGCTCACAGTAGAAAATATACTATTTTTAAATTTTATTTATCATAAACAGTAACTTTCGTTTAGTTTCGGAGTCTGTTATCATCTAAATCCATACAAAAACTTGAAAATTTGACGAAAAAAATATGGAAGCTCGACTCTGACTCAATCCAGAATTACTAATGCAACTAGAAATAAAGACTTGAAAATAACTTGGGTTTGTAGTGTCAGAACAGAAACAGCAGCATCTCGCCTAGATTGAGTTACTGTATCAGCAAAGTAATTCTTGTCTCTGTCAATATGGAAGCTCTTTACATGTTTCATCAAGTGTTTCTCCATAATCATGTTATTCGAAATAGTTGTTTGTCCCCAATCTAGATGATCAGTGTTACATTTTAAGGCTCTGATAACTTGAAGAGAATTCGACAGAAAAATACTGGAAATTTCTGTAACACAGAACCAACTCCATTGCAAATGCAATTGCTCAAAATTCGAAAATATAAACATCAAAAGCAGGTAGACACTTAATTCAAGCATAAACTTTTCTTTACATCGAGCCAACAAAAATTCATTGTCGGTTGCTGAAACATCAGAAAATAAAAATAGTAACACACCCTGAAATAGAGAATAAAGAATATTAAGAGAAACAGATAAACCATTTGAATGTTTTATAAGGTAGAGTTGATAAGACCGAATGCCATTTTGATGTTTCAGATTCAACAAATATTGGCAATGGATCTCAATCAGGAAATAACACAGAATTCGGTAATAATATTGATTACATGTCTAGGATGGGAGGAAATCATGAAGCAAGATATTTCAAGGATCATAACTTACATCTATGTGACAACTTTAACGACACTTCATTTTCCAAACGTTTCCCGTGAGGGAACTATTGGAGTATAGGGAAAGGAACACTGACTAAGTCCCTTGGTTGCTAAAAAAGAAAAAAAAAAATCAAATATTATACCTTTTGAGATTAAGGCTCGAATGTAGATGAAAAAATCGAGAAAATAATGAATTATAACATTTGAGATTGAGCATCAAAGATAAATGAAAAATTCGAGAAAATTGTGGATTATTTGCTTCGAGATTAAGCCTCAAAGGTGGATGAAAAATCAAGAAAATAATGAATTATAACCTTTGAGATTGAGCCTCAGATGTAGATGGAAAAAATCGGTAACATATTGGATTATAGCCTTTGAGATTGAGCCTCAACGGTAGTTGAAAAAATATAGATAATCGTTGTTTATAGCGTTTGAGATTGAGCTTCATGTGTAATTAAAAACAATCATGAAAATCACTGATTATTCCTTTGAGATTGTGCCTCAATAGCAGATAAAAATTGAGAAAATTGCAGATTGTAACATTTGTGATAGAGCCTCTAAGGTAGATTGAAAAACTAAGAAAATGGTGGATTATAGCCTGTTAAATTGAGCTATAAGGGTTGATGAAAAAATCGCGAAAATTTAAGATTATAGCATTTGAAAACGAGCCTCAAAAGTCGATGAAAAAAATAAAGAAAATGATAGATTATAACCTTGAAGATTTAGCCACAAAGGAGAATGAAATAATTGAGAATCATGAATAGCCTTTGAGATTAAACTTCAAAGGCAGACCGAAAATCGAAAAAATTATAAATTATAGTATTTGAGATTGAGCCTCAATTGTAGATAGAAAAAACAAGTAAAATATTGGATTATAACTGATGTAGTCATTTTTCGTTCACTGCTTTGACCTTGACCTGCAAACCTGCTGACTTGCACAAGGAACACATATGAGCCACGGACCATCATTGTGGTGGTTGATGACACTCCAATGCTAAAGTCAAACATGGATCTGAGGAAGCTGTAACGCTATAAGTATGTAATTTGTAGCGTACCTTAGCTTACTAACCTCATGTCTTATTTATAGTGCTGGAGTCCGGGTCAACCAGGCCATCGATGATGTAGTTTAGGAAAGAAGATCTTCGTGGACATCCTTATCTAATTAGGAATCGTGCTGTGGAGGGAAATTTTCCTGTTAGCCTTATGCTCCTAAATACGCGAAAGATAGTTCCTGTTTCGAGAGTAGTCTACAGGTAGAAGTCTCCATGTGTGACATATACTCTGGAATCTGTTTCCTAGTTGGAAGCAAAGAACTACTGTAATTGCCCGTCCGAAGCTGATCCTCGAGATACTTGCCTTAGTAGGGCTTACGGGTATTGAGGACAGTTGTGAGATGCGTGGACTTAGCAGGTTGTAAGAATCCAAGTCCGTCTGGCGGACTGCATTGGGCGAGCTTAGAACCGCTTGGGCTGGATCAGTGTTGGGTTGATGCTGGGGCATGTTATTCCTCGAGATCATCATGACACGTGTATGGTGCAGAGTTTGGACCTTTTTGGTGTATCATTAGTTACTCCCCCCGAGTTAGTGGGTCATCACATCTGTTTGCTAAGTCATTTCTTGAAAAGATACGCAGCTCATGATGATTGAGTATGAATCGTTGCTTGAGCCGCGTGCTTCATTGAATGGGTGACGGTTCGGTGGAGAAGAGGTGGGAACCTAATCCCTATTTAGGTCTTCCTTTATGCGAAGACTAACTCTTATATTTTCCGCACTCTTAGAGATTTTGCTTTGTTCATCTTCTGATTGAAAAAATTGTTTGTCTTCTTCATGGCTCACCAAAACCATCTTGATGACGCAACTTTAGGCAAAGGCCTTGAGTTTTTTGAAGATAGGTTGCTTTCTGAATCGGGCGTTGCTGAAATCTGGACAAAGTTCAGGATCCTTGAGGACATGCCATTATTTGATTTCCTATTCTTGATGTGATCTGGGACTTCTTTGATTTTCTTAGGATTTCTCCTGTTCAGTTGGTACCTAATGGACACAAAATCGTTCTTCTAATTTTGAATAGAGTGAAGGAAGTTGGCGTCCGCTGAACGATCCAATTGTTGCCTGATGACTTAGTGAAGATGAACACTCAGGTCTGGCACCAGGAGGTTGATGTGGATTATGTTTCGAATAAGCATATAAGTAGGCATCATAGCTGGCTGATGGATCATGCTCCAAAACTTGAGGAGAATACGCTAGAAGAGCGTATGGATAAGGGTTTGAAGTACCTTATGTTGGAAATGTCTTACTTGAGTCAGGTGGTCGTCGTTGGGATGAAAGTCGAGATGGCTCGTGAGAGGGTGTACACCATGGAATGTGTCTTCTCGAACATGCATAGGCTGTATTCTGACGAGCTTTATGAAATTGAGTTGTTGAGGAAGCAGACTGAGGAGAGGAGGCTGAAACAGTTGGCCATTGTTGCTGAAACTCAGAGGGTTCATATGAAAGCCCTTAAGTCTAACTTAGCAGAGGCGGTGTCTGCGAGGGACAGATTCAAGTGGGAGTTGGATTTGACCTGTCGTGATATGGAGGTTGCACAAGAAGTTGCGGCTGAGGCGCGTTCTGACCCTGCAGTCTCTCACTGAGGAAAATGCCTTGAAGGAGGCTGATATTGCTATTCAAAAACAACAGTTGTAGTCCGATATGGAATTCAACGCTCGGGTGGCGAGGAGGGTTGATGACCAACTTAAATTGGAACAACATGAGTACAGTGCTGTAAAGAGCACTCTGTTTACGGAGCAGTCTCATGTCGATGCACTGACTGGCAAGCTGGAGCTATTGAAGCGTGAACTTGCTGAAGCGAAAGCGCGCAAGGAAGAACTTCTCCAGGAACAAGGCAAGTGTGAGTTCTGCTGGATTGTACATGGTAGGTTGGAGCTGCTGGCGCTGATGAAAGAGGAGCATCCAGAATAGGACCTCGATCACTATAAGAATATGTCATATGTAGACTTATCAGTGGTTCCCGCGTCATCAAACGACGAGGGCGATCCGGATCATGATGTTCAGATTGAGATGCATACGGACGCGACTTTTGCTTTTTCCTCTGATAAGCTTTCCATGGCTTTCTTATCTGCATTGCTAACTTCGTTGTCATTCTCGTAATCTTCTAACATTTTCATTGCATGCTAGCTCTAAACTAGCATCAATACAAGATTTCAACAGACGTCTGCATTCTATATGTATTATCGTCATCAATTACTTGAATTTAGGATTTGCCCTCTTGCTTTTAGATGACCTTCGAGGAACGTCTTTCTTAGGTGGCTGAGTTGTGGTAACTTCACATTCATCTTCAATAGTGTTTTAACCTATTATAGTTGCTTCCTTTTTCAATAGAGATTTTATTTCGATGAGTTTTCCTTCATCATCTCTCTGCCCAATTTTTATTGCTTCCTTCATAGCATTGCTAACTTAATTCTCATTGCCCAAAATCTATAATAATGGCAAAATCTTCTTTGCGTTGGAACAATACATGGGTGATGAAGAACATTGTTACTCATTGATTTCTTATAACATTGGATTCCAGACTGTTGAAAGAGTTTATAACATCGACAACAAATTTTTTATTATTCCCCATTGCTTATAAAAAGTCACAAAATGTAACTTTTTTTAAATGTGAACGTTTTTAGTTTTTCATATAGTGATTGTTTATTCTTCATTAGTTATAAAAAGTAGGGGTGGGCATCCCATATCGCAATTCTGATCCCGTCCCGATTTTTTTGGGTCTTATTGTGATTGATTAATCTTATCTCGATCTTGTCCCGTCCCGATTTAGAATGGGATGGGATGGGCTGAAGATTTAAATTTCGCCAATTCTGTCCCGTTCTGTACTGATTTTGTAATATTTATTATTAATAATTTTAATATCTATTTTATATATATTAGAATTGCAATTGTTTGGATGCCCATATACATAATGTTGCAGGTTGTGTATTATTGTGCTACAGAATGAAGTTTAATATTTTACAGGTTGTGTATTATGTTTGTGAATGAAGTCATAATGAACCAATCAAGTGTGAATGAAGTCTATGTTTATGTTACATATTGTGAATGGAGTTTATGTTACACATTACTATGTTTATTATGCAAGAGATTGTGTTTATTATGTCTTGTTGAAATATGTTATTATGTTACATGTTGTAATATGTTACAAATTGTGTGTGTGTGTTTTTATTTATTTATTTAATTTTTTTTATCCCTTAACCCCTCCGACTCCAGATGTCATCGATCGACTGAGTTCGACCCTGTGATCTAGTGATACCATCCGCCATTGCTCAACCACTGAGCCATCACCACTGAACCATCTTTCATTTCCTTTACTAAACAAAGTAGCTAGCAGATACGTATATTCCTAATGATAAAACTGTTAAAAAAAATCAGGTTTGGCGATAAAGATAAATGAGTCGCACCCTTCACTCGCTTGGGGTCATGATAAAACTGTAAAAAAAATCGAAGATTATATCCTTTGAAATTAAGGCTCGAAGGTAGATGAGAAAATAATGGCTTATAGCCTTTGACATTGAGCGTCAAATATGAATGAAAAAATTCAAGAAAGTTGTGGATTACTTGCTTTGAGATTAAGCCTCAAAGGTAGATGAAAAACCAAGAAAATAATGGATTATAACATTTGAGATTGAGCCTCAGATGTAGATGGAAGAAACCGGTAACATATTAGATTATAGCCTTTGAAATTGAGCCTTAAAGGTAGTTGAAAACATATAGATAATCGTTGTTTATAGTGTTTGACATTGAGCTTCATGGGTAATTAAAAATAATCATGAAAATCGCATATTATAGCCTTTGTGATTGCGCTTCAATGGCAGATAAAGATTGAGAAAATTGCAGATTATAGACTTTGTGATAGAGCATTTAAGGTAGATTGAAAAACTAAGAAAATGGTAGATTATAGCCTTTTAAATTGAGCTATAAAGGTAGATGAAAAATCACAAAAATTATAGATTATAGCATTTGAAAACGAGCCTCAAAAGTCGATGAAAAAAAATAGATAAAATGATAGATTATAACTTTGGAGATTAAGCCTCAAAAGAGAATGAAATAATCGAGAAAATCGTGAATAGCCTCTGA
This sequence comes from Berberis thunbergii, assembly GCA_003290165.1. NCBI lineage: Eukaryota > Viridiplantae > Streptophyta > Magnoliopsida > Ranunculales > Berberidaceae > Berberis > Berberis thunbergii. Next base: position 120,851 of record QNQO01001456.1, on the reverse strand, counting down.
GATTGAACTTCAAAGGCAGACAAAAAATCAATAAAATTGTAGATTATAGCCAATTGTAGATAGAAAAAACAAGTACAATATTGGATTATAACTGATGCAGTCATTTTTCGCTCCCCGGTTTGACATTGACCTGCAAACCTGCTGACCTGCACAAGGAACACATGTGAGCCACAGACCATCGTTGTGGTGGTCGATGGCACTCCGATGCTAAAGTCAGATATGGATCTGAGGAAGGTGTAATGTTGTAAGCATAAAATTTGGTGCGTACCTTAGCTTACCAACCTCATGTCTTATTTATAATCCTGGAGTCGAGGTTCGACCAGGCCGTCGATAGCGTAGTTTAGGGAGGAGATCTTCATGGAGATCATTATCTAATTAGAAGTCGTGCTACGGTGGAAAGTTTCCCTATTAGCCTTGTGCTCTTAGATATGCGAGAGATAGTTCTTGTTCCTAGAGTAGTCTATAGGTAGAAGTCTCCATGTGTAACATATACTCTGAAATTTGCTTCATAGTTGGAAGCAAATAGTTGCTGTAATTTCATGTCCAAAGCTGATCCTCGAGATACTTGCCTTAGCAAGGCTTACGAGTATTGATGACAGCTGTGAGATGCGTAGGCTTAGAAGGTTGTAAGAATCCAAGTTCGTCTAGCAAACTACATTGGGCGGGCTTAGAACCGCTTGGGCCGGATCAGTGTTGGGTTGACGTTGGGGCATGTTATTCCTTGAGATCATCATGACACGTGTACAACGCTGAGTTGGGACCGTTTTGGTGTATCATCAGCTACTCCCCCCGACCTGAGTTAGTGCCATCACATCTATTCGCTAAGTCATTTCTTGAAAAAATATGTAGCTCATGATGATGACCGAGTCTGAATCGTTGCTTGAACCACACGTTTCATTGAATGGGCGACAGTATAGTGAAGAAGAGGTGAGAACCTAATCCCTATTTACGTTTTTCTTTATGCAGAGACTAACTCTTCTAATTTCCACACTCTTAGAGATTTTTCTCTGCTCATCTTCTGATTGAAAAGATTGTTCGTCTTCTTCACGGCTCACCAAAATCATCTTGATGACACAACTTTGGCCAAGGGCCTTGACTTTTTCTAAGACAGGTTGCTTTCTGAATCAGGGCTTGCTGAAATCCGGATGAAGTTCGAGATCCTTGTGGACCTACCATTATCCGATTTCCAGTTCTTGACGTGATCTGGGACTTTTTGGATTTTCTTGGGATTTCTCCTCCCAATTGGTACCTAATGAACACAAAATCGTTCTTCTCATTTGGAATAGTGCGAAGGAAGTTGGCATTTGCTGAATGATCCAGTTGTTGCTTGATGACTTCAAGTTCTGGGAGAAGTATTGCTTATTTGCTTTTGTAGATTCGAAGTACTTTTAGTTTAGGGGTCATTCGCTCGAACGAGAGTTCAAACTACTTCGTAAGTGTAACTTTATCTTCCAATTATGTTGCTCTGATTGTATGCTAATCATCGCTCATGTTTCCTAGCTAGACGAAGTTTCCCACTACTCCTCTTACCCAGAGGAGCGAAACACTATGAATAACTTCTGCGACTTGCCAACGAAGAATGTGGAGGAGGTCATGTGTGTTACCAACTTTATTCGCAGTGGGTTGTGGAATAACTGGCATGAGACCCTCACTATTTACTAATCGTTGCGAGTTAAGTCTGAAGGTGGGGCCCCTTCTAGAAAATGAAAGCCACCGGAGCTAAGACTCCTACTTTGTCTGACACAGAGCGGCTTTTGGAGACGTTTACCTCATTTGTATGTTCGAAGAAATCTCGTGTTAGGATTAAGTCGTCTTCCAAACAGTCCGCTCCAGTAAGTGAAGAGCGTGAGCCTTTCTGGGGTCAAGTTCCAACATTGTTTGGACTTGATCAACATCCTTCGTGTGTGTTGAACCCCTTTGGGGTTGTGAAGGGCAAAGACAGGGGGAAAGATGTCCGCAGGACAAGTAGCACAAAAGAACAAAAACGAGATGAAGAAGAGCCTGAAATTTCGACTTGTCGGCATGGATGACAACCCGTATGTGCTGGATTTGAGCTGTGGATTTGCTGGATCTGAATTGAACCTTTAAGAAGACAACTGGAGGAAGAAAGAAGAAGATGGTGGAAGGTGATGGAACCCTCCATCACCGTCTTTCTCCATCGCAAAAGAGCGGCTATAAAAGGAGGTTAACCCCTCCTCTTCAGAACATCTTCTTCCATTGAGAAGCTTGAGAGATTGTGAGAGAGATTAGGGTTCTTCAACCCTAATCTGTGTCTGTGTGTATTTGTGAGGGAGGAGAGAAAGAGAGGAGAGAGAATGAGAAAAAAATTTCTTTTCTCTTTGTAAAGGATATACGCACCTCGTGTATATCCGTGTTGTCACTCAGACACGTGCGTGTAAACGTCGTTGACGTTGTGTAACTCCCTCCATTTGTACTCCTCGATCTCATTAGTAAAACTATTCTCTTTGCCCGTGGACGTAGGCAAACTTGCTGAACCATGTTAAATTGCTGTGTGCGGTACGTGTTTTATTTATTTTCATTTACTTTACATTGCCCTGTTTATAATTTGGATTTATTACTTTCTATTGCAACTATCAATTGTGTTTCACAATTTGTTACGCTTTCGCGAGGCGCAACAAATTGGTATCAGAGCCGAAGGTATTTCCTTGGTTCGTGTGTAAGTGTGAATTGATAGTTTTGTATAAAAGTATTGAGGAACATGACAGAGACATCAAGGTCAGGTTCCAGTTCGAAGACGATTACCGCTACAGTTGGTAAGTTTGATGTCGAAAAGTTCAATGGCAAGAACAACTTCGGCATGTGGCAATGTGAAGTATTGGATGTGCTCGCACAACAGAATTTAGATAATGCTTTGGGTGATAAGTCGGATGCCATGGGAAAAAAAATATTGGAACAAATTGAATTAGCAAGCGTGTGGGTTTATCTGACTGTGTTTAGCGAAGGAACAAAAATACTTCGTCATGAAAGAAACCTCCGCTAAAGTATTGTGAAAAAAGTTGGAAGACAAGTACACGACGAAGAGTATTCAAAATAAACTCTTCCTCATGAGACAGTTATTCTGGATGAATATGAGACAATGTATTATTTTGTCTGAGCATCTGGATGAATTCCATAAGCTAATTGCCGACCTATTGAATTTAGAAGAAATTGTTCCAGATAATTATAAGGCTTTGTGCCTTTTGAATTCCTTTACAGAAGAATATGAGCATCTCGTAACAACTTTGTTAACGGGAAAATAATCATTAAATTATGATGAGATTGTTACAACACTGCTCAATTATGAGTACAGAAAAATGGACCTTAAAGTCCATAGGGATGCAACGTCTGAAGCATTGACTGCGAGGGGAAGATCAAGAATGAGAAAATCTTGTGGTAAAATAGATAAATCTCGATCCAAATCGAGAAGTGGGTCAAAGACTCCGGCGATAAATGAATGTGCTTACTGTCATCAGAAAGGAAATTAGGTGAAAGATTGTCTGAAAATCAAAGCCAAAGAGAAAAGGGAAGAAACGCACCAATGTGATTGTTGCCGAGCGTAGTGATGAAGACTCTGATGAGTATTTCCTGTCTATATCAGCATTGATGTGTTCCACTGATGAGTGGATTCGGGTTGCACTTATCATATGTGTCCCCATAGGGACTGGTTTTCTAGCTTTAAAAGGCTAGATGGTGGAACTGTTTTGATGGGTAATGATCAAACATGCAAAACAGAAGGGATAGATACAATCTGACTGAAGATGTTTGATGGTATAGTTCGAGATTTGAAAGAAGTAAGGTATGTTCATGCTTTGAAGAAGAATCTCATCTCAGTGGGTTCCTTAGATACCAAAAGTTAATTACAAGATAACCGTGTCAGATGGTGTTCTCAAGGTTGTGTCTGGTGCAATGGTGGTGATGAAGGCAATCAAAAGAGGTAATTTGTATTTCTTGACCGGGAATACAATTACGGGTGAAGTTGCAGTTACTGAGTCTGCAAGAACTTCTTGTGATACGACCAGATTGTGACAAATGCGTTGATGGCATGTTGGTATGAAGGGTATGCAAACTCTTGTGAAATAAGGTTTGCTAAAAGGTGCTAAGATCTGCAAGTTAGAATTCTGTGAACATTGTGATAGAATACATATCTTTGGTTGTCCTGCTTACTTTCATTTTCAAGAAGGTAAGTTAGATCCCCGAGCCAAGAAAGCTATTTTCTTAGGTTTCGTGGATGGTGTAAAAGACTATAAGTTATGGGTTCCTGAATCCAGGAAGATTGTTATTAGCAGGGATGTGACTTTTGATGAGGCTTCTATACTGAAGCCAGATAGCTCTCAGTAGGTGGAGAGTTCGATTATAGAGAATTCGCAGCATGTGGAGATTGATGCTACTCTACGTGTTCCAGCTAGTCCTGTATCTGCAGATGTAGTACCTACTGATTCCACGGTGGGTGTAGATGAAGACACAAATAATGAAATTGCGGTAGATACAGTTGATGATGTTCCAGAGACTCCAATTCAGGAGTCAATTGCAACAAGTAGACCAAAGAGGAATGTAAAACATCCTCAAAGGTGTAGTGACTGTGTTGCCTATGCACTTTCATTAGTTGAGGATGAAGTACCTTCTACTTATAAATAAGCAATTCAAAGTACCGACTGTGAACAGTGGAAGAAGGCTATGGATGAAGAGATGAAATCTCTGCATAAGAATGAAACATGGGAATTGCGTAGCCTACTGAAAGGTAAGAAAGCTATTGAGTGCAAATGCGTATACACAAACAAAGAAAGATCTCCTAGTAATGGTGTGCGCTTTAAGGCAAGGTTAGTTGCGAAAGGTTATGCTCAGAAGGAAGGTATAGACTACGATGAGGTCTTGTGAAAAATTCTTCCATTCGAATTTTGCTAGCCTTGGTTGCACAATTTGATATTGAGTTAGCTCAATTAGATGTAAAAACTGTGTTTTTACATGGAGAATTAAATGAGGAGATTTATACGACTTAGCCAAATGGGTATAAGGATGCAGAGAAAAAAGATTGTGTGTGTAAATTGAACAAGTCCTTGTACAGGTTGAAGCAGTCTCCAAGACAGTGGTACAAGCGGTTTGATCAGTTTATGCTAGGGCAGAGGTACACTCAAAGCCATTATGATCATTGTGTCTACTTCAGTAAGCTTCGTGATGGTTCCTTTATATATTTGTTCTTATATGTAGATGATATGCTTATAGCCTCCAAGAGAAAGTATGATATTGATAAATTGAAATGCAAGATGAGAACTCAGTTTGAAATGAAGGATCATGGTGAAGCTAAGAAGATCCTTGGCATGGAAATTTGAAGAGACAGGGTGAAGGGAACAGTGAGTTTGTCACAACAAGCATATTTGAAGAAGGTGTTACAACGATTTAGGATGAACGACAACACAAAATCGGTTAGTACACCTCTTGCCCCTCACTTCAAGCTTTCAGCTTCTATGTCTCCTAGCACTGATAAGGAATGAGAGTACATGGCTCAAGTGCCATATGCAAATGTAGTGGGAAGCTTAATGTATGCAATGGTGTGTACGAGGCCCGACATTTCACAGGCAGTCAGTATGGTAAGTCGGTGCATGCATGATCCAGGAAAAGGACACTGACAAACGGTGAAATTGATTCTACGGTACATCCTGGGTACAGTAGATGTTGGTTTACTATTTGAGAAGGATGTGAGTAATGGTCAACATTGTGTTGGTTATGTGGATTTCGATTATGCATGAGGTCTGGATAAGCGACGATCAACTACTGGTTATATCTTTACTCTTGCTAAAGTACTAGTAAGTTGGAGATGTATGTTGCATTATCTACAACTGAAGCTGAGTATATGGCGGTTAAAGAAGCCGTTAAGGAAGCAATTTGGCTTCAAGGGTTGCTTGATGACTTGGGTGTAATACAAGACCATCTAGATGTCTTTTGTGACAGTATGAGTGCCATTTATTTGGAGAAGAATCAAGTTCATCACGCACGTACGAAGCACATTGATGTTCATTTTCACTATGTGCGAGAAATCATAGAAGAAGGTGACATCTTACTAAAAAAGATTGACACCAAGGAGAATTCTGCTGATATGTTGACAAAGATAGTTTCTAGGGTCAAATTCCAACATTGTTTGGACTTGATCAACATCCTTCGTGTGTGTTGAACCCCTTTGGGGTTGTGAAGGGCAAAGACGGATATTGGTTGTGTAATTGGCTCAGATTTGTGAAATCTCCACCGAGGTGGAGAATTGTTAAAATAGGGGGAAAGATGTCCGCAGGACAAGTAGCACAAAAGAACAAAAACGATATGAAGAAGAACCTGAAATTTCGGCTTGTCGGCATGGAGGACAACCCGTATGTGCTGGATTTGAGCTGTCGATTTGCTGGATCTGATTGGACCTTCAAGAAGACAGCTAGAGGAAAAAAGAAGAAGATGGTGGAAGGTGATGGAACCCTCCATCACCGCCTTTCTACACCGCCAAAGAGCTGCTATAAAAGGAGGTTAACCCCTCCTCTTCAGAACATCTTCTTCCATTGAGAAACTTGAGAGATTGTGAGAGAGATTAGGGTTCTTCAACCCTAATCCGTGTCTGTGTGTATTTGTGAGGGAGGAGAGAAAGAGAGGAGAGAGAAAAAATGAGCAAAAAAAATTATTTTCTCTTTGTAAAGGATATATGTACCCCGCATATATCCGTGGTGTCACTCAGACACGTGCGTGTAAACGCCGTTGACATTGTGTAACTCCCTCCATTTGTACTCCTTGATTTCATTAGTAAAGCTATTCCCTTTGTCCGTGGACATAGGCAAACTTGCCGAACCACGTTAAATTGTTGTGTGCGGTACATGTTTTATTTATTTCTATTTACTTTACATTGCCCTGTTTATAATTTGGATTTATTACTTTCTATTGCAACTATCAATTGTGTTTCTCAATCTGTTACACTTTCGCAAGGCGCAACAAGAGATTGTGTTTATTATGTTTTGTTGAAATATGTTATTATGTTACATGTTGTAATATGCTACAAATTGTGTTTATTATGTTATAAATTGTCAAAATAATTTATCAACGGATTGAACATACTGATCACGTTCCGTCCCGAACCCGTTTGGGATGAGACGAGGTCGGGATGAGGTCTATTCCATCCCGATTCCGAATGAATCGGATGTGATAGGAATGGGTCCATCCCGTCCCATCCCGTGGCGATACCTAATAAAAAGTCTCACATATAACTTTAAGAAGTGTTAAGTGCGAACCTTTTATTTGTTTTCTTCGTTGGCATCTCCCGAAGGCAGCAAATCGCCATCTCTCAGTTCTTACTTTTTCTTTTTGACTTTTAATATTTATATGAATAGCACCTTGGTTTTTCTACAAATATATTATTTATTCAAACATTCTATCCAATAATCATGTCTACTACAACAACGATCATCATAAGATATGTCAGTGAACCGAGATGCACATAGAGCATCATTTACAGGAGATTGGGAGGTTGTCCATGATTTCTATACATCACAACAACCTTCAGCAGTCAATGAATCTGGAGACACAATTCTTCACCTACTTATTCTAAATGGGCACACTGGTATCGTTCTTAGACTTCTTCAATCCTTTTCCTTAATAGAAAATCGTCATCTCCTAGCACAAAATCACAATGGAAACATTGCACTCCATGAAGCTGTCAGGATCGGTTCAATGGAGATTGTTGCATCCCTGGTGGAAAAGGAGGAGAGCTTAGTTTCTGTACACAATTCCCACGGAGAAACACCCTTGTTTTGGGCTGCGACTTATGGGAAGATGGAGATACTATGCTTTCTTCTTGAGAAAAACCGCGATGAAAATGTTCTCATAAGAACAAGTGATTTTTCCACCATTCTTCATGCAGCTGTGGCTGCTAAATTCTATGGTATGTTTCATTTTCCCTTACAAAACAAAATTGTCAAGAATTCTGTAATTTATTGTCACTGCTTGGGCATCAGATACTACTTATATTTCATTATAAATAAGAAACAATTTGGTTTTATAATATTGAGAAATTAATAATAGTTGTTGATTGCTAAAATTGTAAAAATCAGGTTTGGCAACAAAGATAAATGAATTGTGCCCTTCACTCGCTTGGGCTCGTGACCAACGGGGGATTACAGCTCTTCATCTCATTGCTCAATCACCTGTCTCGTATAGGAGTGGGACAGTTTACACATATCAACATATTGGTGGATCTTCTCCATTCATTCCGGTGGACATATTCGCAATTTTCATTTACATGTGTAAGTCAATTTTGCATTTTTCTATCCATATAATACGTATTTTTAGATTCATATTCTAATAAAATAAATTGTTAATTGTGGGTGCTTCATAAGTTTGTATTACTGTGTAATGATTTTGTAACTTTTCTTTTAAGCAGGTCTTCCTTCCTATGATAATTATCCTACCAGAAAGACAGAGATATCAGGTACTGTGACATCATCTCAAATGTTTATTTTCCGATTGTTTATCTTTTGTAATTTCATTGTATATACTTAGATGAACCCTCCGTGACAGTGATGGAATTAAGTATTCTCTCTTTCCAGGAACTTATTACATTTTTATTCTTTTCTTGCAGGAATTGAACGGCGCATTAGATGTGAGTATGATCCTATCAAAAGACTGACCACAAGTATTTTAATTTTGAATTTTGAAACAATTATCATGACAAAGCCCATCTAAATTGAAACCTCAGAATATATGCAACGGAATAACCAAGGTTTAGAAAACCGTGCCTTATATATTGCAGGGTGCCCATGGATAAAAATAATTGACGATGCAAAGCGTAAGCATGCTTGTGTGCTAGAGTTGACAAAACAATTGATAACATCGCACAAGTCAAGTGGGATGCCAGATGAAATTGTCATAAAAGAGTGCCTTTTTCTGGCTAGTAAGCACGGGATTATTGAGGTTGTTGAGAAGATTAGTCAAGAATTTCCTGAGACGATGGAGTCAGTTGATGAGGATAAAAAGAACATAATGCATTTAGTGGTTGAACATCGAAGTGAACAAGTTTTCCACTTCTTATTGAAATCCAAACACTTCCCTATTGCTAAAATGGTTGCCATGGTTGACAAGGACGGGAACACAGCTTTGCATCTTGCAGCTAAGTTGGGTAAAAAACCACTGTATATCCAGGGAGCCTTTCAACGAATGCAATGGGAGGTGCTTTGGTTCAAGGTAATTTCACCATGTTAATGTTAAGTAATGACAGGAAATCAAGAAGTGAAAATCAGTTAGTGAGTTTGTTAAGCTATCTGTTAGTTTGTTTTGCTAGCTAATCAGACATTAGAATGTCTATATATACAATGTACATTGTACAATCCAATACAGTGAAATATACATAACTTCTTATAACATAGTCTGTCTTAGTTTATAACAGTTAACATTTCAAGTCTTATTGTTAACAACATACACAACAACTGAAATTGGTTAACCTTCAGTGAACAACAAAAAAGGCTTTTAGTTATAGTGTTAAATTAATTTTATACGGCATATCTTTAACCTTGATGCATGTAAACATGCAGCAAGTTGAACGGCTCTTACCCAGGCACTTAGTTCATCTAAGAAACGTCGGTGGCCATACAGCTGAAGAACTATTTAGTGTTACTCATGAAAATCCTCAAAAGAGCGCAGATGAATGGGTTAAGTGCATGTCCAATATGTCAACGATTATCTCCACCCTGATTGCTGCCATCAACTTCCAAGCAGCCTTCACCGTACCTGGTGGCCTTGACCAAAACACAGGTTATCCTATATTTCTCCACAGAAAATACTTCATTCCATACTTGTTCTTCCTTTCAATTGCGATGTTTGCATCCCTTATAAGTCTAGGAGCTGCTCTCTCCGCTCACTTGTCGGCCTTTAACATAAGAGATTACTACCTGTCTTTGCCAGTGAAGCTCCTTGTTGGTTGTCTTGGATTTTTCTTCTCAGTGATTGCTACTATCTGGGCTTATGCTCTAGGCATCTACCTTGAAACAAGTCCTAGAACTGATGTGCTTCAAATGGCGTTGGGGCATGCTGGTGTTTGGGGTGCTAACTTATTGTCTGCAATTGTTTTATTAGATATCACATACCCATTCATTCGTAGTGTGGTATGCGTACTTAAACATTCAATCAGTTATCCGGGTACGGGTTTGTAAGAGGAAATGGCAAGTTGATGGGATGTTCATTTGTCTGCAATTATTATTTAGTTTCTATAGGGAAAATAGCAAAAAGTTCTATTAAGGGGAGATGTACATAATGAGATAATGCAACACTGGGAAATAATACAAGAAAAATTGGCTAATGCTATTCATAACTCTTGTTTTTTGCTTGCTTATTACAATTACAATGATTCAAATCACACTTTTATCATCCTCCTTAATTTGAAACTCCAAACGTTTCCCGTGAGGGAACTATCAGAGTATTGGGAAAGGAACACTGACTAAGTCCCTTGGTTGCTAAAAAGGAAAAACAAAATCGAAGATTATACCCTTTGCAATTAAGGCTCGAAGGTAGATGAAAAAGTCAAGAAAATAATGGTTTATAGCCTTTGAGATTGAGCGTCAAAGATAAATGAAAAAAATCAAGAAAATTGTGGATTACTTGCTTCGAGATTAAGCCTCAAAGATAGATGAAAAATCAAGAAAATAATAGATTATAGCCTTTGAGATTGAGCCTCATATGTATATAGAAAAAACCGGTAACATATTGGATTCACTACAAAAAAACGCATTACTAGCTACGAAAACTAGAGACGGTTTTTAATATCGTCTCTAATTAAAACATTAGCTATGACAAATTAAAAGATTAGCGACGTCATCCAATCGTCGTTACTGTCTCTGATACTGTTCCACCACATACTTATAAAAAACCGTCGCTAAATAATTTGCGACGGCATAAAAACGTATTCGGTGCTTCAATTACTATGGCGCACACTAAAGTTTCGTCATCTTGTACATTACCCTCATCTGCTAGAACCCCTACCTTCTGGCCATGCACATTGTTGTCACCTCTATGAACACGAGTTTGAGCACCAACGTGAGCTCCACAGCCATCACCATTGCCCGCACCACTGCCAACGCCATAGACATGCCCACTGTCAGCGTGCTCATCTTCAGCTACTGCATCCACCTTTGTTGGCCTTGAGTTGTTGCCTGAAACCATTGCATTTATCTGTAGAGAAACATTCCCACTGCTCTTCTTTTTCCCTTGGCTAGAGATCCCGACATCTCCGCCTATAGCCTTGATCGATACCCCCTGCGCCCTCCCTGAAACAGAGTGTGCGTGCTCTATTTTGGATGAAACAGAGTGTGTGTGCTCTGTTATGAGCAACCCCCGCTAGTCCGAGTCATAATTATCTGCGTTTTCGTGCTGACTTGTAATAGGAATATGACCGTCAGGACTGGCACCAATACGCTCTGTTTCGTCGCCCTTCTTGCCACCATCATCAACTCAAGTAGTTTCTCTTTGAAGAATCTTAATTTGCCCATTGTTGTTGGTGTTACTTACATGCTCAAAACGAGAGGTCGTCGATCCTGACATGCCTAATGCTGCATCATTACTTACTTCCCCTTGCTTTTCACTCGCTTTTTCAATTTCCGTGGCTTTGTAACCTGCCTCAAGAAGACCTTCCTCCATTGTTTCTTGGATGATCATATCGCTGGCATCGGTTTTTCTCCTTACTAGCCATTGGAGTAATTATTTTTTGATTCATATCTTCCACTATATATGTTCTTCGTGAGTGCATTGAATTTGTTTGTCAAAATTAAATTCACCAGATCATTACCCACTGGCTTCTCCACCCTAACTCCCTCCTTGATTTCCTCTCCCTGATCATTTTTTGGTCCACTCGTACCAGCTTTTGTTTTTGTATCTCTAGATTTACTGGCCACTGGAACATATTGTTGCTTGATGGTTTTAGATTCTGCCTTTGGCATTTCAATTTTTTGTTCTGTAACCAAAGAGGATTTTTCCACATTGCCCTTATGACCTAACTTTTTCCTGCAAACTTCCTCTTGATACCCTAACAGTGAGCAAAAATCACAATATTTGAAACCCGAGTATTCTATTTTTTTCCTGCAAACTTCCTCCTGTCAATCCAAATTCTACTAGGTAGTTTTTTCGCCAAGGTCATTTCCACACAGACACGAGCAACACCCGGGCGGGATAAGCAACCAGTGTGGTCATCAATGCGCAGAAAACCACCAAAAGAGTTCACAATTGATTTTAAAAGCGGCGGATGAAATAAATGCAAAGGTAAGTTTGGCAACTTTACCCATAATGGAACCGAAATCGGATTTGCTTTCAGACTGAAACCATCATGCCAGCGGAAAGCTTTGAATCGAACTCCCCGAATCAAGAAAGAGTCCCTCGATAAGACTTTATGTGCTTCCGCCTCAGATTGAAGACGGACAAAAATGTGAGGTTGGTTGAGCAAACCTAGGGAGAAATCACTTAGGATACCCCAAGTTCAATGTATCGAATCTCGAATATCCTCCAATGTTGGCCTGTAGTTAGATAACTTTAAAACTATCACGTGCTTTTCCATGAAAGCTTCCCCACGGCTTTCATTAGATGTCGTAAGCCCAATGGCCGGCTTTCATTCTTTCTTGAATCTAGTTCCTTCAACATGTGTTTCCTTTACCTCATCAACCAGTATTTTCCTATGGATTTGTGCGAAAGAAGGCTTAGTAGTCTCTTCCACAAGCCCCCTACTCCCCATGGGGGAGATGAGGTATTGACGGCTAGAGAAGCTGACATACCACACTAGGACCTAGCCAGTTTTGCAATGCGACGACCTAGTAGCATTAGGCAATCGAGAGCAGCCGTGAGCAATGAAGAGCAGCGAAAAGTTTGTATCAATCCATTTGCTTTCTAATTTATGTTTGTTATGCTTATGAATGAAGTCAATAATGAAGTGTGAATGAAGTTAGAATGAAGTTTATGTTACATATTGTGAATGAAGTCTTTGTTATATTACAGATTGTGAATGAAATTTATGTTACCACTACACCAAATTGGCATTTTTGTAACAATCAAAAAAATAGTAACACTTTTGAGCTATACCAATCCACAAAACAATTTTACACATTTTCACAAACAAAGTGATTCAATAATTGTATCACTACAAATAGTATGAGCTTATAAGTGATGCCATTCATGATGATCTAATTTATTGTATCACTTTTTTTGTGTAGCTATTTTTCGTTTTGTTGACTAAATTTAGTTTTCACTTGAAATTATTTGGTGGATTGTAATAATTCAAAAGTGTTACTATTTTATAAGTTGTTACAAATATGCCAATTTGGTGTAGTGTACACATTACTATGTTTATCATGCTAGAGATTGTGTTTATTATGCTTTGTTGAAATATTTTATTATGTTACATGTTGTAATATGTTATAAATTGTGTTTATTATATTATAAATTGTCAAAATAATTTATCAACAGATTGAGCATACTGATCCCGTTCCGTCCCGAACCCGTTTGGGATGGGACGAGGTCGGGATGAGGTCTATCCCATCCCAATTCCCAATGAACGAGATGTGATAAGGATGGGTTCATCCCGTCCCATCCCATCCCATGCCCACCACTAATAAAATATCTTAACTTTAATAAGTGCAAACCTTTAATTTGCTTTCTTCGTTGGCATCTCTCAAAGGCAGCAAATCGCCATCTCTCAGTTCATACTTTTTCTTTTTGACTTTTAATATTTATATGATTAGCTGCTTAGTTTTTCTACAAATATATTATTTATTCAAACATTCTATCCTATAATCATGTCTACTACGACAACAACGATCATCATAAGATATGTCAGTGAACCGAGATGCACAAAGAGCATCATTTACAGGAGATTGGGAGACTGTCCATGACTTCTATAAATCACAACAATCTTCAGCAGTCAATGAATCTGGAGACACAATTCTTCACCTACTTATTCTCAATGGCCACACTGGTATCGTTCTTAGACTTCTTCGATCCTTTTCATTAATAGAAAATTATCATCTCCTGGCACAAAATCACAATGGAAACACTGCACTCCATGAAGCTGTCAGGATCGGTTCAATGGAGATTGTTGCATCCCTGGTGGAAAAGGAGGAGAGCTTAGTTTCTATACACAATTCTCACGGAGAATCACCCTTGTTTTGGGCTGCGACTTATGGGAAGGCGGAGATACTATGCTTTCTTCTCGAGAAAAACAGTAATGAGAATGTGTTAATAAGAAGTGATTTTTCTACCATTCTCCACGCAGCTGTAGCTGCTGAATTCTATGGTATATATCTTTCATTTCCTTTACTAAACGAAGTAGCTAGCAGATACTCATATTCCTATTGATAAAACTGTAAAAAAAAAAAAAAATCAGGTTTGGCAATAAGATAAATGAGTTGTGCCCTTCACTCGCTTGGGCTCATGATGAACGGGGAATTACAGCTCTTCATCTTGTTGCTCAATCACCAGCCTCATATAAGAGTGGGACGTTTATGCATATCAAAATATTGGCGACTTCATATCATTCTGGTGGACATATTAGCTATTGTCATATACAAATGTAAGTCAATTTTTCTTTCTACTATCAGCCTAACATGTATTTTAGATTCGTTTTGCTTTTCACCTCTATACCATATGATGCATGGTGCATGTAAAATCTATCAAATTCATGAAGAAAAAGATCGAACAACTAATTTAACAAATAGTGCTTCATTTATTTATTTTTACTCAGACATATTCTAATGATGAAAATCTGTATGTATTGATATTGGTGGTGGATGGGTGCTTCCTAATTTTGCAGTACTACTGTAATGATTTGTAACTTTTCATTTTAAGCAGGTCTTCCATCGTATGATACTTATCCGACAATAAACGCCATCACCAGAAAGACAGAGAAATTAGGTACTGTCCCAAATGTTGATTTTCAGATTGTTTATCTTGAGAACCCTCAATTAAACTCCATTTATTAATATTGCTTTACGACAATGACAGAAATATTTTCTCTTTCTAGGAACTTATTACATCTTATTATTTTCTTGCAGGAATCGTACGGCTCATTAGATGTGAGTAAGATCCTATCAAATGATGGACCAAAAGTATTTTAATTTTGAATTTCGATATATAATTAAAAGCCTAAAGTGCTTATAAGTTTTCTTTCCATATGCATCTAACCCATGGGCATAGATTTCAAATATTTTGTATCCGTTTTACTTTTATGCTTGATAGATCAAACCTAGACAATTTTCAATCAAACAAACTAAATGTACGAAGAGAAATTTTCACATTATATCTAGCTATTTGAATTTTTTTTCATTTAAAAAATTGGTCATTGACCCTTTTATTTATTTTTAATCTGTGCCTGAACGCAATATTCCGGTAGGAGAATAGTAGAAGGTTAATCAACAGCGGAGCTGTACTCCAAATAATCAGGCTAGAACTCACAAAATCCCAACTAGTGAATCTCAAACCCGCAACCTCTCACAAGGAGAGTAGATATCCGACCAACTGAGCTACAATTGGTGGAGTCCAGCTATTTGAATTCAAATGTACATTAAGTGTTGTTGTAATCCTATTATGGTTGGTTCAGTTTAGACTAGCATTTATTAGACTACAAGGTAATTTGCTGCTAAAACTCAACTGAAACTCAACTTGAGACAATTATCATCAGATAGCCTATCTAGCTCGCACTTCTAAATATAAGTGTATAACCAAGGTGTAGAATCAACATGATATGATGGGGGTTCGGCATGAAAGACTCTTTACTTCAAGTTCTCATCATCTTGCAAGCAATTAAAAACCATGTTTTAAATATTGCAGGGTGCGCATGGATAAGAATAGTTGATGATGCAAAGCGTAAGCATGCTTGTGCGCTAGAGTTGACAAAACAGTTGATCACATCACACAGGTCAAGTGACATACCAGACATCAAAGAGTGCCTTTTACTAGCTAGTAAGCATGGGATTATTGAGGTTGTTGAGAAGATTATTCAAGAACTTCCCGAGAAGATGGAATCAGCTGATGAGGATAACAAGAACATAATGCATTTAGTGGTTGAACATCGAAGCGACCAAGTTTCCACTTCTTGAAATCCAAAAACTTCTCTATTACTAAAATGGTGCCATGGTTGACAAGGAAGGGAACACACCCTTGCATCTGCAGCTAAGTTGGGTAAAAAAACCAATATATATCCATGGAGCCTTTCAACATATGTCATGGGAGGGTGCTTTGGTTCAAGGTAATTTCACCATGTCTAATATTTCAAGTCTTATTGGTTAACAGCATACACAAACAACTGAAATCCGTTAACCTTCCGAGAAATTATGTTCAAGTTTTACTCAGCCTTGGATTTTTGTTTACTAAAAATTCTTATTTATAGTGATAAATTAAATCATTCTTCTTACTTCTTAGTGCATCTTTAACCTTAATGTATTTACACATGCAGGCAAGTTGAACGGCTCTTCCCCAGCACCTACTTCATCTTAGAACTTCACTGGCCATACAGCTGAAGAACTATTTAGTGTTACACATGAAAGTCTTCAAAAGCAAGGCAGAGGAAATGGGTTAAGCACATGTCCGATATGTCAACGGTTATCTCCACCCTGATTGCTGCCATCAACTTCCAAGCAGCCTTCAACGTACCTGGTGGTCTTGACGAAAACACAGGTTATGCTATATTTCTCCACAGAAAATACTTCATTCAATACTTGTTCTTCGTTTCACTTGCGTTGTTTGCGTCCCTATTAAGTCTAGGAGCAGCTCTCACCGCTCACTTATCGGTCTTTAACATAAGAGATTACTACGCTGTCTTTGCCATTGAAGCTCCTTGTTGGTTGTCTTGGATTTTTCCTCCTCAGTGATTGCTACTATCTGGGCTTATGCTCTAGGCATCTACCTTGAAATCAAGTCCTAGAACTGATGTGCTTCAAATGGCATTGGGGCATGCTGGTGTTTGGGGTGCTAACTTATTGTCCGCAATTGTTTTATTTCGATATCACATACCCATTCATTCGAAGTGTGGTATATGCACTTAAACATTCACTCAGTTATCCGGGTATGGTTTGTAAGAGGAAATAGCAAGTTGATAATGTTCATTTGTACCTGGTGGTCTTGGCCAAAACACAGGTTATCCTATATATATCCGCAGAAAATACTTTATTCCATACTTAAAATCTGTATTAAGCAGCAGATTGGAATCCTGCTACAAGTAGAAATCACTCAGTGTGCCGCTACTTGAGTAACATGATTATCAATCAGGAAAAGCAAATGCATCAGCAGAATTGATTCTTCCAGCATTTTAAAAATTAAAATTTCCTCGAAGTGTCACTTTCGAGCGAGGCTAGGGAACTAAGTTTTGCAACTAAGATGATGTGACATCATCAGAAGAGGTTTTTTATAACCTCGAGATACACAAACTTTAAGGGGCTTTCATCATTCTTTCGAGATCACGCCACGTCACCTGATTGTAAAACATGGTTTGCAAATACCGTGATTTCCTAGCATTTTTTTTACCAAACTCTCTAGCTTAAAAATTAGAAATCCAAATACAATCCTACTTCAAATTATAAAATTAGGTGTAACATAAAACTAGAACTGACAGATAGTATCAAAGTCCTATTTGTGTTTCTATTTTCTTAGGGTGAATAGGATTAAAACTGGCTAATCTAGATTTCGTCTGTCTATAAAACAAAAAAAAGTTACTCGCTCCATCACAAACAACACAATGAAGACCAACTCAACATGGGCAGGAAATTGAGAAAACAAAACAGTATAAAAAGAAGTGACTCCATTGACATTCATCTCCCTATGATATTATCTTCCACACACTCTCGAGCTTTTTAGTCCCTATTCAAATTCCGGTGTGTTTGCAAAGCTTGGAATTCTTTATTTCTGCTTTGTTTCTTCCTCCCAAACTAAATAATGTTAGCAATCAAAGCCTTCTTATTCACCCCACGGGTAAGGAATCAACACTTGAAGAAGAAAACAGGCTTTGTTCCTAAACAGTTGTTTGTAGATGAGACATCAGCCTTTATGCTTCTACACCAAGTTAATCTCATCAATGGTTTGATTTGTTATTTACACCAACTATAACACTGTTCATATTTGTAATCCAACCATTGGAATTTGGGACTCTTCCAAAATATGATTTTGTATTAATCATTACGATCCATTCCTTATATATATATATATATATATATAATATATATATCTTCCAAGGGAGTCTATGTATATTAGATTCGATAAAGATGCAACAGAGGAATTTTTTACTGAGTACAAATTGGATGTTGGAGAAGAAGTCTGGAGCATATCACGGACAGTGACTAAGAAAGTACAAGATCAAATTTCAAGGAATTGGACCAGAATATGTAGAGGAAATCTTCTTTCAGATGGGACATCGAACCCAGGTATGGAGGGCAAGCCTTTTTTATTGATTTCTTACGATATTGGATCCGAAACGCTTGAAGTGGGTTCACAGCTCGGACTACTACTTTCGAACCATTCCCTATACATACAGTTTGTGCTGGTATTGAAGGTTAATTGTGACGGAACCAAGACCACTTAGAGAGAGTCTGTTGTGTACGTATATTAGTCAATTTCTTATATGTGAATGAACTACAAGTTTGGAACCTCATCATGGATAAGGTCATAAGAAGAAATAGATGTGGGTCTTCCAGTATTCTAACTTGCTTATTCATCAATACTACACTTTGATGTTTGTGTATAGTTTGGAAACTCTATTTTGTATTTTCTACTCGATTTGTCAACATATATATATATATATACATATATATATATATATATATATATATATATATATTTTTAATTTTATTCCCTGAACCCCACTTTGATGTTTGGAGTATATTCTGTATTAGAGTACAGATGCGGAGCTTAGACACACCATAATTTAAAGCATAAAAGCAAAGTAAAGCTAAGCTTTGACATTTTGAATCCAATGCTTCCTCATATCTAATTAAATTGAAGCAGGGAATATATTCGTATGAATAGCTCTTGGTTTCTTTACCAATATATTATGTATTCAAATATTCTATCCAATAATCTTGTCTACTACAACGAATCAAATCATCATTAGATATGTCAGTAAACAAAGTTAAAACCACTTCATAAGTGTAACTTTATCTCTGATTCCGTTGCTCTAATATGCTAATCGTCGTTCGTGTTTCCTCGCTAGACGGTTTCCCACTACTCCTCGTATCCAAAGGAGTGAAACACTATGAATAAATTCTATGACTTGCCGATGAAGAATGTGGTGGAGGTCATATGTGTTACCAACTTTATTCGCAGTGGGTTGTGGAACAACTGGCATGAGACCCCCACTATTACTAAAAAAACATTGCGAGTTAAGTCTGAAAGTGGGGCCCCTTCTAGAAAAGGAAAGCCATCGGACTAAGGCTCCTACTTGTCTGACACGGAGGGGCTTTTTGAGACGTTTGCCTCCTTTGTATATTCGAAGAAATCCGTGTACTAGGTCGTCTTCGAAATGGTCCGCTCTAGTAAGTGAAGAGCGTGAGCCTGATCGGCCTGTCAGGGCAGAAGCCGAAGTGTTCGACTAGGAGAGGGACCACTTGCGATTAGTAGGGGTTGAAGATGCATATCGAATCTTAGTGTTGCACAGGTAGAGGCTCTAAGCGAGAAGCTTATGTTGATGCCATGGCGGCTTCTACTAGTGTTGATCCATCCGAGACCGTTCTGCTGGAGAGTCCTGTTGAGGATTTGTCTGGTTTTGGAGTCCAATCATTCCACTGGTGGGTTGTTCGATAGTGATCGTGGCAACACACGCCAAGTTTCTCATAGTTTGCATTGTTGCCCGACTTGCTCCTGCCCGCATCTCAAGGTGATGGAGGGTCCGTTAGACAACTCGCATCCTTTCCTTCCTCTGAATTTCGTTAAGTCATCTCGCACTAAGGGGGCTATTGGTGAAAAAAAATATGCAGATTTGGGCTTGGGGGCAGTGACGACTACGAAGGGTGGTGCTAGCATAATTCCTCACCTGGGAGACCTTCATCCAGATGCGTGGATAAGTCTGTTTTCCCCGAATTTAGTGAAGATGAACACTTAGGTCTTGCACTAGGAGGTTGATGTGGATTATGCTTCGAATAAGTATATAAGTAGGCGTCACAGCTGGCTGATGGATCACGCTCCAAACTTGCGGAGGATACCCTAGAAGGGCGCATGGATAAGGGTTTGAAGTACCTTATGCTAGGAATGTCTTACTTGAGTCTGGTGGTCGTCGCAGGGATGAAAGTCGAGATGGCTTGTGAGAGGGTGTACACCATGGAGTGTGTCTTCTCGAACATGCAGAGGTTGTATTCTTACGCGCTTTATGAAATTGAGCTGCTCTGAGGAGAGGAGGCTGAAACAGTCGGCAGTTGTTGCTGAAGCTCAGGGTTCGTCTGAAAGCCCTTGAGTCTGACTTTGCAGAGGCAGTGTCTGCGAGGAACAGATTCAAGCGGGAGTTGGATCTGACCGCAGTGATACGGAGGTTGCACAGGAAGCTGCGGCTGAGGCATGTTTTGACTTGCGGTCTCTCACTAAGGAAAATGCCTTGAAGGAGGTTGATATTGCTGTTTAGAAACAACAGTTGGAGTCCGATGTGGAATTCAACGCTCGGGTGGTGAGGAAGGTCGATGACTAGCTTGAACCGGAGCAACACGAGCACAATGCTATAAATATCAGTCTGTTTACGAAGCAGTCTCATGTCGACGCATTGACTGGCAAGCTGGAGCTATTGAAGTGTGAACTTGCTGAAGCGAAAGTGCTCGAGGAATAACTTCTCCAGGAATAAGCGTTGGATTGTTAGATTGAGCTGTTGGTGCTTATGAAGGAGGAGCATCCAGAATGAGACCTCGATCACTATAAAAAGATGTCATATGTAGACTTACCAGTGGTTTCCGCGACATCAGACGACGAGGGCGATCCGGATCATGATGTTCAGATTGAGATGCGTACGGATGAGGGACAAACTTTGTACAATTGTGCATTTTTTGTTTCAATGTAATGAAAATTTTGAACCGCCATAGTAGCTCCCTTAATTAGTAGAGCTTTTAGGTTTGTGAAATATTTTTTCAAGTCTTCCTTGTCGAATCTTTCTAGGCTTCCTTACCTGCACTGTTAACTTTGTTTTCATTCTCATAATCTTCTAACATTTTCATTGCATGCTAGCTCTAAACTAGCATCAATACAAGATTCCAATAGACGTCTGCATTATATATGTATCATCGTCATCAATTACCTGAATTTAGGATTTGCCCTCTTGCTTCTAGATGATCTTCGAGTAACATCTTTCTTAAGTGGCTGAGTTGTGGTAACTTCACATTCATCTTCAATAGTGTTTTAACCTATCACAAAGCTTTTATTTCGATGACTTATCCTTCATCATCTCTCTGCCCAATCTTTTTATTGCTTCCTTCGTAGCATTGCTAACTTAATTCCCATTGCCCAATCTATAATAATGGCAAAATCTTCTTTGCGTTGGAACGATGTGAGGGTGATGAAGAACATTGTCATTCATTGATTTCTTATAACATTGGATTCCAGATGGTTGAAAGAGTTTATAACATCTACGACTGATTGTTTATTATTCCCCTTTGCTTATAAAAAGTAAAAATTGTAACTATTTTAAATGTGAACCTTTTTAGTTTTTCACATACTAATGTTTATTCTTCATTAGTAATAAAAAGTAGGGATGAGCATCCCATCCCACGATTTCGATCCCGTCTCGATTTTTTTGTGTCTTATTGGGATTGATTAATCTCATCCCGATCCCATCCCGTTTCGATCTAGAATGGGATGTGATGAAAATTTTCAATCCCACCAACTTCGTCCAGTCCTGTACTGATTTTATAATATTTATTATTAATAATTTTAATATTTTTTATATATTTATTTTAGAATTGCAATTGTTTGAATGCCATATACATAATGTTACAGGTTGTGTATTATTGTGTTATGGAATGAAGTTTATTATTTACATGTTGTGTATTATATTTGTTATGCTTATGAATTAATTCATAATGAATCAATGAAGTGTTAATTAAGTCAGAATGAAGTTTATATTACATATTGTGAATGAAGTTTATGTTTATATTACAGATTGTGAATGAAATTGATGTTACACATTACTATGCTTATTATGCTAGAGATTGTGTTTATCATGTTTTGTTGAAATATGTTATTATGTTACATGTTGTAATATGTTACAAATTGTGTTTATTATGTTATAAATTTTCAAAATAATTTATCAACAAATTGAGTATACTGATTCCGAATGAACGAGATGTGATAGAGATGGGTCCATCCCATCCCATTCCGTCCAGTGCCGATTAAAGTGTTAAGTGCGAACCTTTAATTTGTTTTCTTCGTTGGCATCTCTCAAGGCAGCCAATGGCCATCTCTCAGTTCTTACGTTTTTCTTTTTGACTTTTAATATTTGTTATGAATAGCTCCTCAGGTTTTCCTACAAATATATTATTTATTCAAGCACTCTATCCTATAATCATGTCTACTACAACAACGATCATTATAAGATATCTCAGTCAACCGAGACGCACATTGAGCATCATTTACAGGAGATTGGGACCTCCCGATTTTGAATGAACGGAATGTGATAGGGATGGGTCCATCCCATTCCATCCGTGTCCACCCTTAATAAAAAAAGTCTTAACTTTTAATGTGTTAAGTGCGAAACCTTTAATTTGTTTTCTTCTTTGGCATCTCTCGAAGGCAGCAAATCACCATCTCTCAGTTCTTACTTTATTCTTTTTGACTTTTAATATTGATATGAATAGCTCCTAGGTTTTTCTACCAAATATATTATTTATTCAAACATTATATCCTATAATCATGTCTACTACAACAACACCTATCATCATAAGATATGTCAGTGAACCGAGATGCACATCTTGCGAGATCTGAGTATTCACTGTGCAAAACCACTGCACAAAACCACTCTCACTGCACAAACCACCCTTCAACAGGAAACCACTCTCACTGCACAAACCACTCTCACTGCACAAACACCCTTCAACAGGAAAACCACACTTGAGATCTCAATGTCAAAAAACCACTTTCAGCACAAACCACCCTTCAACAGGAAAACCACACTGAAACCACTCTCTCTGACTGAAACCACCCTCTCTCTCGCTGAAACCACCCTCGCTGAAACTA
Organism: Berberis thunbergii; assembly: GCA_003290165.1. Taxonomy (NCBI): domain Eukaryota; kingdom Viridiplantae; phylum Streptophyta; class Magnoliopsida; order Ranunculales; family Berberidaceae; genus Berberis; species Berberis thunbergii. Next base: position 97,667 of record QNQO01001456.1, on the reverse strand, counting down.
CTGCTTCAGTTTGAAACCACCCTCGCTGAAACTACTCCTTCAGTTTGAAACCACCCTCGCTGAAACCTCTCTCGCTGAAACCACCCTCTCTCTCGCTGAAACCACCCTCGCTCAAGACCTTTCAAAAGTCAGCCTCAAATGCTCATTTCTAGTAGAAGCCCATTGCCAAACTAGGATGTTGATTGGATATTTCTACACCATCTTTTGATATCTCTAGGATTTTCACCATGTATTTCTAATCTTATCAAAGCTTGAGTAATTGCAGAAGACACTCAGATCTCGCAGGGAGGAGGAGGATCTCGCAGGGAGGATGATCTCGCAGGAAGGAGGGATCTCGCAGTCGACAACATCTCACAGTGAAGATCTCGCAGTAAGATCCTACAGTTTTTCCTAATCTTTTATTGCTCTGATGCCAGTATGCTTGTGGAATAGTATTTGTATGTTTGTTAATTTGTACTAATTCTTGGGAGAGATGGAGTTCAAAGAAGAAAATTTTCGTTTGTTGAAAATTGATGGGAAAGAATTTGGGATTCGAAAGTCAAGAGGATGTTTGTTGTTACTTGAATCAAGCTCGAGGGTTAGAATCAAAGTTTTTGTCGAATTGCAGATGGGAAAATGGATTGAGTTTCAACTCAAGAAAAGCCATAGAATCAGGCTCTAATGGCTTCTCAGCCAGCTGGAAATCAACAATAGATGGGTTATGATGGTGAAAGAGGCCAATATAGGAGGAATCTTCCTTTCTATTTTGGTGGGTTGGGGATCAGGGTCCAAAACTCTCAGGTTGCCAGCTGGCGCGGAAGGAACAGGCTGGAAACAATTCGCCCAAGCTTTGAATGCGATGACTCTAAATAAGGTGCCTAAGCCTTATCCTAAACAGCAAGTTAGCAGAGATAGGGTTTCAAATCTGCCAGGTATTACTGTTGTCCCACCTTCGCGCAACAGATCTTTTGTGGAGGTAGTGGCCACTAATCCCTCCCGTGTGAGCCCTACCCCGATTGCTGGTAAGGTTCCCATTGCAGCACCTTCCATTCATCGCGATTCTCCTATTGATTTCTTGTCCCAAGTATGGGGCAATCAGCTTCCTCCAGATTCCGTGGCAAGAAAGAATCTTGCAAGGTCACTGATAGAGTTGCCTGAGTCAGAGATTCAGTGGACACCTGTTGCTCTTCCGTTTGGACGCACAACTTTCTTGGTCTTCGCCAACTCTCCACACGTGTCCTCATGCGCAGCTTTCGACCCACCTCCTAGGATGCGATAATGAAGGATCAGTCTCCCCCGCACTATTCAATGCTTCCCAATTCCCCGGCCTCTCGTGCCGCTTCAGCGGGTAAAGTTGGAAAACCTTTGTCTGAGTCAGTTCGCCCATCTGAGCAGAATAAAGGCAAAGGTATTGTTGGGCCCTCACCCAACAAAGGACCTAAGTCTTTTTCGGCACAAAGCTTGGCTAATTCTAATAATCAACAGTCAGCTGGCAATTATTGGAAGGTGTTAGAAGCGGTGGAAGAACCGAGATGCACATCATTTACGAAGAGATTGGGAGATTGTCCCGTGAGTTCTATACATCACAACAATCTTCAGCAGTCAATGAATCTGGAGACACATTCTTCACCTACTCATTCTCAATGGCCACACTGGTATCGTTCTTAGACTTTTCGATCCTTTTCATTAATAGAAATCATCATCTCCTGGCACAAAATCACAATGAAAACACTGCACTCCATGAAGCTGTCAGGATCGGTTCAATGGAGATTGTTGCATCCCGGTGGAAAAGGAGGAGAGCTTAGTTTCTATACACAATTCTCATGGAGAAACACCCTTGATTTGGGCTGCGACTTATGGGAAAAACAGCGACGAAATTGTTCTCATAAGAACAAGTGATTCTTCCACCATTCTCCTTTTTTTTTTTTTTTTTTTGAAAGGCAAGCGTAGGGTGTAAATGGGCTCCCTAGACCACAAAAAAATAGAACCGTTACAAGTTACATTCGATAGTAGGTTCACTCGTTACAACATCCATAGGACAATAAACTTGCTTCAAATCTCGACAAAGAACCTAAGTAGTATTAGAGTCACCGTCTCCAAGTTTGGGAGTAACCCTGCAAAATGTGCTGCTACTAAAGTATTGCATGATAGGCCAGCCATAACTGTGCTTCCTCATAAGTACCAATTAATCATTTAATCACTCGCATGACGTGATGTACACCTAACGGAGGCCCTAGGATGTATGAGAAATCGGTGTAAGGGTACGATCCACATTGAATCACGATATAAAACCATTGAATGCTAGTACTAATCTAGCATCCATACAAGGTGCTAATAGGCAGTTGCATTCTACTCGTAGTATCATCATTAGTTACCTGAATTTAGGATTTGTCTTCTTGCTTCGAGAGGACCTTCGAGGAACATATGCCGTGGGAGACTGGTTGTGGTAACCTCACGTTCTTCTTCACTAGTGTTTTGCCCCACCTTTGCTGCTGCCTCTTTCAAGTGAAGTTTGAAATTCAGCGACCAATGCATCCTTGCCTATTTTTGAAATTCTTCCACCATTCTCCATGCAGCTGTGGCTGCTAAATTCTATGATACGTTTCATTTTTCTTTACAAAACAAATTGTCAAGAATTCTGTAATTTATTGTCACTGCTTGGGCAGCAGATACTACTTATATTCCATTATTAATAAGAAACAATTTGGTTTTATAATATTGAGAAATTAATAATAGTTGTTGATTTCTAAACATTTAACAATCAGGTTTGGCAATAAAGATAAATGAATTGTGCTCTTCACTCGCTTGGGCTCGTGACCAACGGGGGATTCTTCATGTCATAGCTCAATCACCGTACCGGCCTCATTTAGGAGTGAAACGGTTTACGCGTATCAAAATATTGGAACTTTTCCATTCAATCCGCTGGACATGTGGCAGTTATCATTTACATGTGTAAGTCAATTTTGCATTTTACTATCAACATATACGCGGAACTATTGAAACTCCAAACATGTTCTAATGAAATAAATCAGTGTTAACAATTGGTGGTGGGTGCATTCTTATTTTGTAGTATGTAATGACTGGGTAACTTAAGCAGGTCTTCCGTCCTATAATTCTTATCTGACCAGAAACGCGGTAATCAGAAGGTTGGGAATATCAGGGTGACATCATCCGAGTGTTGTTTTTCCGCCTTTTAAAACTTTTTTTAATTGCATTGTATATACCTATATGACCCTCAGTTTAAACTCCAACTATTTGATTTGAAGTCAAATGTAGATTAAGAGTTGATATAATCCAGTTAGACTAACTAATGGAAGGTTGTTTCAATTTAGATGCGCTTAATTATTAGACAACTCGGTATCTTGCTGCAAAAAACTCGACCCAAATTCGTGTTGAGCCAATTGTCAGAAAGCCTATCTAACTTGCACCAGTTTTTATAAACGTCGAGGGAATGGGCGAGGGAAAGAGAGCAAGGGACACCCATCCCCTCGAGATGTGTGCCATCACTAATCTCGAGGGGAATACACTCATCCGTCCCTCTCTTTCCCTCGCTCATTCCCTCGACGTTTAGAAGGGTTGAACTCGCACTTGTTAATAAAAATGTAAAATCAAGTTGTAGAATCAATATTCTACTATGGGTTTCAGCAGAAAAAAGTTGTAGAATCAATATTGATAGCATCGAACAACTCAAGTAATATGCAGAGGAAACCGACATCAACAGTCCCTTTTGCTAGCAAGCAAGCACGGGATTATTGAGGTTGTCGAGAAGATTATAAAGAATCTCCTGAGAAGATGGAGTCAGTTGACAAGAATGACAAGAACATAATGCATTAGCAGTTGAATATCGAAGGGAACAAGTTTTCCGCTTCTTGAAATCCAAAAATTTCCCCATTGCTAAGATGGTTACCATGGTCGACAAGGATGGGAACACACCTTTGCATCTTGCAGCTAAGTTAGGAAAACAACCACTGTATATCCATGGAGTCTTTCAACAAATGTCATGGGAGGTGCTCTGGTTCAAGGTAAATATTTAATTCACCATACTGACAATCAAAGACCAAATTATGTCTTCATTGAGTTTATTATCCTCCTCACGATGCACATGTTTGCTAACCTTGATTGATTTATACATGCAGGAAGTTGAGCAAATCTTTCCCCCGCACCTACTTCGTCTTAGAAACTTCAGTGACATGCTGATTCTATCCAGCACCTTCCCAGGACAGCAATGCAGTCCAGTTCCTTGGCACCACCGACCCTGCAAAAGATCCGCAACAAAACAGACTAGCAGAACAACCTACTTCCAGGACACAAATCCAGAACAGCAGTACAAGAAGTTGAGTAAACAGGGTGCATCTGGACAGAGCACTCTGTCAAAACAGAGCACCCTGTCCAGCGCAATGCAGAGCCAATACTGGCAGAAGCACCAAAATCAGCCACTGCTGCTGCGCGTCCCCGACACTCCAAGCCAATAACAGAACCCTGCATATAATAACAGAACTTCTCTAATCATACCCATGACGAACATAAGCCGTGTGGCATCTATCGAGCAAAACCAACCCCGCAAATCTTCTAGGTAAATCATTTACTCCAAAGGTGATAGTCCTGCAATCTTTTTGCGTTTTGGCAGCTAGCGCATTCACGACCACTTTGGCCTCTCTATAAATATGTTTGCACTTTATCATCATTTTTTCCGCCATCACTTAATTTCTCTGAAAGTGTTCTCCAAATGCCACGGAATTTTAAAGGTCTCCCTAAACCAATCACAAAAAAGTTCCGAATCCGATTGAACCATTACTTTTCTCAACCTCAATGAGGAATAAAGCCGCAAACCTTCACATGGGCCAACGCTTCAGCTTTATTGTTTGTTCATTCCCCGAAGAACAATTGCTTTCCAACCACACAAATACCCCTTGGGTCTCTAATAATCACACCTCATGTTACCTTATTTTTCCGAGAGGAACCATCAACATTAAGTGCCACAAAATCTGCAGGAGGAGGGATCCAATATACTAATCTAACAAAACTTATTCTAACCGGGATCTCATGCAACCTAAGCGGCCTTAAAGGGCCTTATTCCAACTAAATTGTTTCGAAATGATAAAGTATTAGCGAAACCTCAAATTACGCCTAATGTTTAAAATCACAATGCATAATTAGGAGTAATATCTTCATAGACAGCCTTACATCTTTGCTTTCAGATTTCCCATAGAATAAACATAGAAGTGAGGAAGTATAACACACATGTTGCGAGGTCATCTTGGCTCTTTTGAACCAAATCTGAAGCTTTGTGGAGATCTCTGCTGATTTCCTTACATGCACATAAAAAATCCCATCAAAATGACTCCATACTTTTACCGCCAAATTTCCTCCAGAAATAATTGATTTAATGATTCCATCCTCGAATTAGAACAACACCTACATCTCGAGGCGAGGCTAAAACCGCATCTATATAACTCCCCGTCCACTGGCACCCCTCTGTGCAAAAGTTTCCAAACAAAAACAGAAATTCTTGACGGGATAATGTTTTGGCAATTTTTTTTTATTTAGCTCATTTTTCACCCTCTTTTTTTCGTAGCAATTCATATGTAGAATGAGTGGAAAAAAGACCATCTAGATCCAACGCCCAAACACACCCATCATCACTATACTTCGTACCCTGCAATCTGTTTGCGAGTAGATCACGTGCCAGATGTCTGAGGTCAGGATTGACCAATTCGTAATCTCCCATTATAACTTCCCTAACCGTGGGCCAAAGTCCATGATTGATAAAATCCTCCAATCTTTTGAAAGAGGTCACAAAGTTCCAGTTTTCTTCGAAGAAGCTGATGTTAACCCCGCCAATACGCCAGAAAGAATTGCTCAAAGTTATAGATTTACAAGACATGATCTCCTTAAAATGGAGAGGCCCCACACTTCAGAACTTGGCCATTCAGCGGAATTCTAGGCAACCAATATTTTTTTATCATAAAAGAAGCCCATAGGGTATCGAAAGAAATAAGCTTTCATAAAGTTTTAACACGAAAAACCTTCATAACTGTTGACAGATTTCTGACACTCAATCCTCTTTCGTCTTGCGACAAACAAATTTTGTCCTATGACACCCATTTTTTCTTCAATCCACCTTTCACAATCCTTCCAAAAGAAATCTGCTAACAAACTATTAATTCTTATTATAACTTTCTAGGGTACACACATGGCGCTTAGAATGTAGACGGGAATTGAGCTTAGAACATGCTTGATTAAGACCATTCTTCCTCCAGGCGATAAAAGTTTTGCTTTCCAACCTTGAATTCGTCTTTGAATTTTGTCAATCATTTCTTCAAAGTAGGAAAATTTTGCTTTTCTTTGGAAAACTGGCCCTCCCAAATACGTCAAAGGAGAACCTTTATATTGGAATCCTGTAAACCTCTTCAAAGCCACAATTCTTTCCACTACCACATATTGTCCATCATAAAAGAAATTTTCCTTCATTCATTTTTTGACCTGAAGCATTGCAGTATTTTTTCAGGAATTCCATGCACCCCTGAACTGAAGATTTCCTCCATTTAAAAAGATTAAAGTATCATCTGCATAGAGTAGATGCAAAACATGACTGCAGGCCCTAGGCGTATAATAATCTATTTTTTCTGTACTAAAAGCCCTTTGCAATCCCCTACTCAGAACCTCCGAGGTGATGATAAATAAAAATGGTGAGAGATGATCCCCTTGCCTTAAACCTCTTGTGGACTTAAAAAAGCCTTTGTAAGCTCCTTGTAGCAAATTTGAAAAACCATAAGAAGCTATACAATTGGAAATAATATGGCAAAATCTGGTATTAAAATAAAATCTTTTGAGCACCACGAAGAGAAAATTCCATTCAAGTCGGTCATAAGTTTTCTCCATCAATCTTCAAAACCACATTACCTCCAAATACATTTTTATGGATATCTCTTACCAATTCCTGTGCTAGGCCAATATTTCCTCAATAAACTTTCCTCTAACAAAAGCCCTTGCTCCAGGGAGATCATTTATGGTAATACCAATGTCAATCTATTGCAAAGAATTTTACAAAATTTTTTATAGATTACATTGCAATGACTAATGGGGCGAAAGTCAGAGAAGAAACCTGAATTTTCCTTTTTCGGGATCAAAGCCATGAATTTGCAGAAAAAGACGCCGGAAGAGCCTCCCCCTCAAAAAACTGTGTAGCAGCTTCCCATATATCAATACTCACCAAGTTCCAGCATGTCTGAAAAAAACCAGCAGTAAATCCATCCGGGCCAGGGGCACTATTTTTTGGAATATCAAAGACAACATCCTTAACTTCCTCCAAAGAAGGTCTTTTAACCAATGCATCACACCTAACTGCCGTAATGGTCTTCGAAATGCAATCTAACAATTCTGAATCCAGCACACAGTCTCCTGGGCAGACAAAAGGCTATGAAAAATTATTTGCTTCTTCAAGGATTTCACCCGGATCCGAAATGGTCCTACCACCTGATAAAGTGATATGAGAGATGACCCTTCTTTTTTGTTTGGATTAGTGGAAGCAAAGAAATATTTTGTACAAGCATCCCCCTCACTATATTCTTTTTCTCCCGACTTCTGAATCCAGTAAAGCTCCTATTGTTTAAGAGGTAATCTGTACTTCGCATGACAACGATTCAGATTACAACATGCATTAGTGTCCCAGTTTGCATCGACATTAAGGCCATTATTACCAATATTATCCCAGCCCGCCAGAAGAATAGTCTCCCATTGTTGCACTTCATCCTCTAGAGATCTCAGTCTGCTAAACACATTACCAAAGACCATCTTGTTCCATTGTATAAGAGCTATTCTCACCATTTTAAGCTTAACATCAATTTTGTCAATAGGTCTCATATCATCTAACTTAGACAACCAAAGTTCTCTGGCCAAAGGTAGAAACCCAAGATGTGTCATCCACATATTAAGGAATCTAAATGGGCTAAAACCTGTACGCGCCTGAATAGGCATGGATGCCAGCAGTGGAGAGTGATCAGAAAAAGTTCTACTAAGGTGTTCCACGTTCGGGTTTGCCAATATTGTCAACCATGCTGAATTAATAAAAATTCTATCAAGTTTAGCCCATATACGATCTCTTCCTCGCCTATTGTTATACCAGGTGAGTCTAGGTCCCGTAAAGCCACAGTCAACCAAACCACAATTTTCAATGCAATCCGAGAAATTAGACATACTAGACAATGATAGCTCCACTCCCCCAATCTTTTCATGTGAATTTAAGAGAGTGTTGAAATCCCCACCAACCATCCATGGAAGGTCATGATTAGAAGCATGAGTAACCATATTTGACCAAAGTTCCATTCTCTCTTCTACCGAGCATTTAGCATAAACAAAAGAAATTAAATAAACTCTTGAAGTAGAATCCGATACCTGACATTGAATGATCTTATCTGACATATCCACAGAGAGGTCCAGTGCAGCATCCCAAAAGATCCATATTTTTCCACCAACTGTGTCATTAGAGGCGAAACCCGCAAGCTTAAGTTTATTGCCAACCTCCGTGTATCTGCTAGCTTCAATCATAGGCTCAGCTATCATAAGAATTCTAACATTATTTTTCTTCACCATATTTTTTAGCCGTCTTTTCGTGGCTCTATTACTGACCCCACGAGCATTCCAAAACAAAAAGTTTGCAATCACCTTAAACGCGGGAGGGAGAAGCACTCTTCTTTGTCTTACGACGTGGTACCGGAGGCACCACCCTTTGACTTTTGGTTTCTTAGTTTCTTCGCCTGATTGCCCCCCCCCCCCCCCCCCCCCCCAACTCTAAATCCTTGATAGCTACAGTGTCCGGCCCTACCTCCGAAGTTGATTCAGTCTCATCACTATCTTCTGAGGCGCTTTCAAAGTATTGATATTCCTTGTTTTCTTCTTTTTCCGCTTAGCACGTCTTTCCTCAACCAAATTGATAGCATTATCAATTAGCAACCTCACCTCCTCGTGAGTAGCTAAAACCAATTGGCTCGGCTGAATTCCAACATCCCGGGTTCTCCATTCGACCTGGAATTGCTACTAGATTCATGCATAATTTGGTTCGTTTCGGCGAGGCCCAAGTTCACCGCTGATTGTAGACATTCTGCCCCTCTGCCTGCGCCTCCTAATTGTTGCAAATTGCTCTCAAAGTAATTATCACTTCTCTTTTCATAATTATAAATTAATTAATAATTGTTTACTTTTCATATAATTTTCACTTATCTCTGAAGATGCCTATAATAATTGTTAAAGATTAGGTACACACGTCAAAGTGTTTTAACCATAATGTTATAATTCAAAATTTACTCCCTAGACCCACCCCATTTTGATGTTTGGAGTAAACCATGTAGTATGGTTAAATAAGGTCTAAGAGAACATTTGCCCTAAAAGCTTGGACAACTATAATTAATTAAAGCATTAAAGCAAAGTAATGAAAGCTTTGATGTGTGAGGAATAAAAGAAAAATTGTTCCCTTGATCTTTTTGTCTTTTAATATTTATATGAATAGCTCCTAAGTTTTTTCTACCAATATATTATTTATTCAATCATTGTATCCTATAATCATGTCTACTACAACAACACCTATCATCATAAAATATGTCAGTGAACCGAGATGCACATAGAGCATCATTTACAGGAGATTGGGAGATTGTCCATGAGTTCTATACATCACAACAATCTTCAGCAGTCAATGCATCTGGAGACACAATTCTTCACCTACTTATTCTCAATGGCCACACTGGTATCGTTCTTAGACTTCTTCGATCCTTTTCCTTAATAGAAAATCATCATCTCCTAGCACAAAATCACAATGGAAACACTGCACTCCATGAAGCTGTCAGGATCGGTTCAATGGAGATTGTTGCATCCCTAGTGGAAAAGGAGGAGAGCTTAGTTTCTATACACAATTCTCTCGGAGAGACACCTTTGTTTTGGGCTGCGACTTATGGGAAGATGGAGATACTATGCTTTCTTCTTGAGAAAAACAGCGATGAAAATGTTCTCATAAGAACAAGTGATTTTTCCACCATTCTCCATGCAGCTGTCGCTGCTAAATTCTATGGTATGTTTCATTTTCCTTTACAAAACAAAAATGTCAAGAATTCTGTAATTTATTGTCACTGCTAGGGCAGCAGATACTACTTATATTCCATTATTAATTAGAAACAATTTGGTTTTATAATATTGAGAAATTAATAATAGTTGTTGATTTCTAAACATTTAACAATCAGGTTTAGCAATAAAGATAAATGAATTGTGCCCTTCACTCGCTTGGGCTCGTGACCAACGGGGGATTACAGCTCTTCATCTCATAGCTCAATCACCAGCCTCGTTTAGGAGTGGAACGGTTTACGCATATCAAAATATTGGAACTTCTCCATTCATTCCACTGGACACGTTGGCAGTTATCATTTACATGTGTAAGTCAATTTTGCATTTTGCTATCAACATATATACGGAATTATTGAAATTCCAATATGTTCTAATGAAATAAATCTGTAATGATAATGATTGGCTGACATACTAATTTTAAGCAGGTCTTCCATCCTATAATACTTATCTCACGAGAAACACTGTAATCAGGACGGGAATATCAGGTGTGACATCTTCCCAAGTGTTGTTTTTCAGTAATTATCTTTGTAATTGCATTGTATATATTAAACTCAATTAAACTCCTCCTATTTGATTTTGATCAAATGTATAAATTAAGAGTTGATATAATCCTATTAGCTAGACTAATTAATGGAAAGTTGGTTCAATTTAGACGAGCTTAATTATTAGACAACTAGGTAACTTTGCTGCAAAAACTCGACCCTAACTCATGTCGAGCCAATTGTCAGAAAGCCTATCTAACTTGCACTTGTGAAAATAAGTGTAAAATCAAGTTGTGGAACCAATATTCTACGTACTATGGGAATTCAGCATAAAAAAAGTTAGCTGTTGCAATGTTCTCATCTTGCAAAAATCTGACTTATATATTGCAGTGTTCCCATGTACAAGAACAGCTGACATTGCAAAGCGTAAGCATGCTTGTGCACTTGAGTTGGCAAAACAATTGATAACATCGAACAACTCAAGTAATGTGCTAGAGGAAACCGACATCAAAGAGTCCCTTTTGCTAGCTAGCAAGCACGGGATTATTGAGGTTGTTGAAAAGATTATTAAAGAATCTCCTGAGAAGATGGAGTCAGTTGATGAGAATGACAAGAACATAATGCATTTAGCAGTTGAACATCGAAGGGAACAAGTTTTCCGCTTCTTGAAATCCAAAAATTTCCCCATTGCTAAAATGGTTACCATGGTCGACAAGGATGGGAACACACCTTTGCATCTTGCAGCTAAGTTAGGAAAACAACCACTGTATATCCATGGAGTCTTTCAACAAATGTCATGGGAGGTGCTCTGGTTCAAGGTAAATATTTAATTTCACCATACTGACAATCAAAGACCAAATTATGTCTTCATTGAGTTTATTATGCTCCTCACGGTGCACATGTTTGCTAACCTTAATTGATTTACACATGCAGGAAGTTGAGCAACTCTTCCCCCCGCACCTACTTCATCTTAGAAACTTCAGTGGCCATACAGCTGAAGAACTATTCAGAGTTACTCACCAAAGTCTTCAAAAGAACGCAGAGGAATGGGTGAAGGACATGTCCAATGCATCAGCAGTCATCTCCACCCTGATTGCTGCCATCAACTTCCAAGCAGCCTTCACTGTACCCGGTGGTCTTGACCAAAACACAGGTTATCCTATATTTCTCCACAGAAAATATTTCATTCCATACTTGTTCTTCCTATCAGCTGCATTGCTTATGTCCCTAATAAGTATAGGATCTGAGCTTGCTGCTCACTTATCAGGCTTTGACCTAGAAGATTTCTTTGTTTCTTTGCCATTAAAGCTTGTTATTGGTGGGATTACATTTTTAATCTCAGTGATTTCTACTATCTGGGCTTATGCTCTAGGCATCTACCTTGAATCAAGTCCTAGAACTGATGTGTTTCAAATGGTGTTGGGGCATGCTGGTGTTTGGGGTGCTAGCATATTGTCTATACTCTTGTTTACAAGTGTCGCATATGCACGCATTCGTATTGTGCTGTATTCATTTATACATCTCACTTGTCATGGTCAAGGTTTGCAAGAGGAATTGGCGAGTTGATGTGTGTTAATAAGTTTGTACACTTTTGTAATTGCAATTAATATAGTACATTATACTCTTGCCTATATGTTCTCGTGAAAACCTATGACAATTTTCTGACAAAAACAACAAGAAGAGGGATGTATCACGATGGAGAAGAAAACAATAATGAAGTTTTTTTGTATTAGATTTGGGTTTTTTAATTTTTACATGCAAAGAATCCCAATAGAAATATAAAAACTTGGAACATAGAAACTACTGTTTTTGGTATTATATCAATTTTAAAATCCGTATTAAGCAGCAGATTAGAATTTTAAATTCGGTCCCTAGAAACATGCTGCTCAGTAGTTTCAGGTGCATGTGTTTGGAAATCATGGAATGCTTTTGTTTCTTCCTCCTCGAATAAGTGATATAAGGAATCGAGGCCTTCTTATTTACGCTATAAAGACATATCTTCACTACTTGACTTGAAGAAGAAGGTACAAGGTTTGTTCCTAAACATTTGTTCACAAAAGAGACTCGGCCTTTCCTTTCCTACAACACAGGCTTTATCTCCATCAAAGGTTTGATTTGTAGGAAATGACAGTATTGTCCTCAAGATTAACCAACCTCGTTGTTTTGATTTGTAGTTTATGAAGTCTTGAGAAGGATCCAACCTCGTTTTGTTTATACATCGAAATATTTGTTAGAATCAAGAGATGAAATATAACTCGAAAAACGAAATCACAATCCTTGCCCAACCGATATTATCTTCCACATTCTCTTGATCTATTCGATCCGTAGACAGTTTGCTCAGTTATACACTACAAAAAAAAGCTTTAATAGCTACGGAAATTAGCGATGGTTTTTTGATACCGTCGCTAATTATACGATTAGCGACGGCAAAGAACCGTCGCTATCTTTTCGATACTGTTTCAACCCAAAATTATAAAAATCCGTCGCAAAATATTTAGTGACGGCTTAAAACTATCGCTAACTCTTGTATTAGCGACGGTAACTTAGCCGTCACTAAGATTTACAAATAAAAATAATTAGCTACGGTAGCATACTGTAGCTAATGGATTTAAAATATATATATATATATATATATATATATATATATATATATATATATATATATATATAACATTTAGTTGTCGTCGCTAGGTTTTACAAATAAATATATATATATATATATATATATATATATATATATATATATATTAAAAAACAATTAGCGACGGTAAACACTAAAGACTTTAACTACGACCATTTACCGTGGCTAAGTTTTAGATTTTTTTATTAGCGACGGCAAAAAACCGTGGCTAATTGGTTTTTTTGAAAAAATAACATTATTTTTATATTAGCGACGGCAAAAAACGGTCGCTAATTGTTTTTTTGAAAAAAAAAATTATGCACTAAATAATTTAGCTACGGCAAAAACCGTGGCTAAGTTTTAGATTTTTTTATTAGCGACGGCAAAAAACAATTGCTAATTGGTTTTTTGAAAAAAAAATTATACACTAAAGAATTTAACTACGGCGACAAACCGTGGCTAAGTTTTAGATTTTTTTATTAGCAACGGCACCAAACCGTGCCGTTGCTAATTGTTTTAAAAAAAAAGAGTCACCGATCACGTGAAATCTCATCTCAACCGTCAATAACACCCAAAAACTTTAGCTCAATCCAACGCACTAAACCAAACCACGTCACCGATCCGCGTGAAACTAACACAACCAATCCCCTTCAATTACTATATAAATTTAAATTTTTTCTACAAACTAACTTAAACAAAAAATTTCTCTCAACCTCCAGAGAAGAAATCCATAGAGGAGAAGTCCACCGCTTCCTCGACACCGATTCCGGCCGCCTCCCTTGACACCGATCCCGGCCGCCTCTCTCTCCCCTCCCTTCCTCTGCCGCCTCTCTCTAGGAGATCTGAGATCTCGGAGATCTTTGATCTCTGATATTCTATAGAACGAATTTTTTTTTTGTGGTTTTTTGTCTTTTTTGTATGGATTCTTTGTAATTTTTGTATGATATTCTAGAGACTGTGTAATTTTTGTTATAATTTTGATCAATTAAGTTTAGTTCTGGTAGTTGATATTAATTTTCAGAATGGACAATCATTAATAGCTAATTTCATTATAAAAAATGAATTATAATTTGTAATTTATAATTTGTAAATTTCATTTTTCAATATGATTTGCAACAAAGTTGTCCCTTGCTGTTTTGTCAATTAGATTTGCAATTTAGCGACGGCAAAAAACCATCGCTAAATAGCCAAGACAAAAAACCGTCGCTAAATAACCTTAGCGACGATAAAAAAACGGTCGCTAAATAGCGACGGCAAAAACCGTCGCTATTTTAAAATTAGCGACAGTCTTCGTCAAAATTTTCAACAGCTTTAGCGATGGAATTTTTTGAGTTAGCCACGGTTTTTTTGCCGTGGCTAATTAGCGACGGGATAATTTACCATTGCTAATTCAAATAGCGACGATTAAAGTAGCCACGGTATTGCGACGGTTGTTGTGCCGTAGCTAAATCATTGTAGCGACGTTTTTTTGACAATTAGCAACGGTTTTTAGCCGTTGCTGAATCGTCTTTTTTTGTAGTGACAGATGTGTTTGCAAATCATGGAATGCTTTTATCTTTTTAGGAACCTAGTTTTTCTATTGACTGATCGAAAATGCTAGGAAACCATGTTTTTGCAATCAGGTTTTGTAACTATGGTGACGTGGCATGAACTTGAAAGAATGATGAAATTTCCAAAGTATTTATGTGTATCTCGAGATTGTAAAAAACCTCTTCTAGTGGTGCCCACACCATCCTGATTGCAAAACCTGATTCCCTATCCTCACTCATTGATTGATTGTTTATTGTTCCGCATTGCTTATAAAAAGTCACACCGTGTAATAAATTTTTTAAGTGTGAACATTTTGGATTGGTTGTTTATTCCTAATTGCTTGTAACAAGTCACAATATAACTTTATTAAATGTAGACTGAGTCTCAAGCCATCGAATCCTTGTCTCTCAGGTTTGATTTTTTCAAATTTTTTTTTCTTTCGGAAAACCATTAAACTAGTAAAAAGAAAAAAAGTGGATAGTGATAGAAATAAAATTTATAGACGGGCATAAGAATAATTTTTTTATTGAAAGACTAAAGGGATCTTCAACATCATAGGATGAAAACGTTTCTCATTATCTCGACAATTCTTTTTTTGTTACCCAATATAAATTAAATATTGCTGTGGCTTCAATGCTCAGAGCTTTTAAAGCATCAAATCTTTGGCTTTTATTTACTCTGAAATCATTTTAATTATTGTAGTTCAATTTTGACAGCTTTTAATTTTAGTTAAATTTTTTTTAAAAATTAAATAAATTAGCACTTTAAAGCATAAAGGCAAAGCTAAGCTTTGGCATCATTGAATCCAATGCTTCCTCATATCTAATTAAATTGAAGCAAGGAATAATATTTATATGAATAGCTTCTTGGTTTTTCTGCCAATATATTATAACATTCTATCCAATAACCAAGTCTACTACAACTAATCTAATCATCGTCAGATATGTCAGTAAACAAATATGCACATAGAGTATCATTTACAGGAGATTGGGAGACTGTCCATGAGTTCTATACATCATCACAACAATCTTCAGCAGTCAATGAATCTGGAGACACAATTCTTCACCTACTCATTCTCAATGGCCACACTGGTATCGTTCTTAGACTTCTTCGATCCTTTCCATTAATAGAAAATCTTCATCTCCTGGCACAAAATCACAATGGAAACACTGCACTCCATGAAGCTGTCAGGATCGGCTCAATGGAGATTGTTGCATCCCTGGTGGAAAAGGAGGAGAGCTTAGTTTCTATACACAATTCTCACGGAGAAACACCCTTGTTTTGGGCTGCAACTTATGGGAAGACGGAGATACTATGCTTTCTTCTCGAGAAAAACAGTGATAAGAATGTGTTAATAAGAAGTGATTTTTCTACCATTCTCCACGCAGCTGTGGCTGGTGAATTCTATGGTATATATCTTTCATTTCCTTTACTAAACAAAGTAGCTAGCAGATACTCTTATTCCTATTGATAAAACTGTAAAAAAAAAAATTCAGGTTTGGCAATAAAGATAAATGAGTTATGCCCTTCACTCGCTTGGGCTCATGATGAACGGGGAATTACAGCTCTTCATCATCTAGTAGCTCAATCACCAGCCTCATATAAGAGTGGGACTGTTTATGCATATCAAAATATTGGCGACTTCATATTCATTCTGGTGGACATATTAGCGATTATCATATACAAATGTAAGCCAATTTTTCATTCTACTATCAGCCTAACATGTATTTTAGATTCGTTTTGCTTTTCACCTCTATACCATATGATGCATGGTGCATGTCAAATCTATCAAATTCATGAAGAAAAAGATCGAACAACTAATTTAAAAATAGTGTTTCATATATTTATTTTTTACTCCACATATTCTAATGATGAAAATCTGTATGTATTGATATTGGTGGTGGGTGGATGCTTCCTAATTTTGCAGTACTACCGTAATGATTTTGTAACTTTTCATTTTAAGCAGGTCTTCCATCGTATGATACTGATCCGACAATAAACGCCATCATAAAGACAGAGAAATTAGGTACTGTCCCAAATGTTGATTTTCAGATTGTTTATCTTGAGAACCCTCAATTAAACTCCATCTATAAATATTGCTTCACAACAAAGACGAAAATATTTTCTCTTTCTAGGAACTTATTACATTTTATTATTTTCTTGCAGGAATACGGCTCATTAGATGTGAGTAAGATCCTATCAAATGATTTTAATTTTGAATTTCGATATATAATTAAAAGCCTAAAAGTGCTTATAAGCTTTCTTTCCATATCCATCTAACCCCGGGCACAGATTTCAAATTTTTTATTTCCGTTTTACTTTTATACTTGATAGATCAAACCTAGACAATTTTCAATCATACAAACTAAATGTTTTCACATTATATCTAGCTATTTGAAATTTTTTTTTTCATTTAAAAAATTGGGTAGTTGACCCTTTTATTTATTTTTAATCCATGCCCAAAGGCAATGTCCCGGTAGGGGAATACTAGAAGGCTAATCAACAGCGGAGCTGTACTCCAAATAATTAGGCTAGAACTCACAAAATTCCAATTAGTGAATCTCAAACTCGTAACCTCTCACAAGGAGAGTAGATGTCCAACCAACTGAGCTACAATTGATGGACTCAAGCTATTTGAATTCAGATGTACATTAAGAGTTGTTGTAATCCTATTATGGTTGGTTCAATTTAGATTAGTGTTTATTAGACTACTAGGTAATTTGCTGCTAAAACTCGACTGAAACTCAACTAGAGACAATTATCATCAGAAAGCCTATCTAGCTCGCACTTCTGAATATATGGTGTAGAATCAACATGATATGATGGGGATTCGGCATGAAAGACTCTTTATTTCAAAGTTCTCATCATCTTGCAAGCAATTAAAAACCATGTCTTAAATATTGCAGGGTGCACATGGATAAGAATAGTTGACGATGCAAAGCGTAAGCATGCTTGTGCACTAAAGTTGACAAAACAATTGATCACATCACACAGGTCAAGTGACATGCCAGACGAAATTGACATCAAAGAGTGCCTTTTACTAGCTAGTAAGCACGGGATTATTGAGGTTGTTGAGAAGATTATTCAAGAATTTCCTGAGAAGATGGAGTCAGTTGATGAGGATAACAAGAACATAATGCATTTAGTGGTTGAACATCGGAGCGACCAAGTTTTCCACTTCTTGAAATCCAAAAACTTCTCTATTGCTAAAATGGTTGCCATGGTTGACAAGGATGGGAACACACCTTTGCATCTTGCAGCTAAGTTGGGTAAAAAACCAAAATATATCCATGGAGCCTTTCAACATATGTCATGGGAGGTGCTTTGGTTCAAGGTAATTTCGCCATATTTAACATTTCAAGTCTTATTGTTAACAGCATACACAAACAACTGAAATCCGTTAATCTTCAGTGAACAACAACAAAGGCTTTTAGTTATAGTGTTAAATTAATTTTATACGGCATATCTTTAACCTTGATGTATGTACAGCAAGTTGAACGGCTCTTACCGCAGCACCTACTTCATCTAAGAAACTTCGGTGGCCATACAGCTAAAGAACTATTTAGTGTTACTCATGAAAATCTTCAAAAGCAAGCAGAGAAATGGGTTAAGGACATGTCCGATATGTCAACGGTTATCTCCACCCTGATTGCTGCCATCAACTTCCAAGCAGCCTTCACCGTACCTGGTGGTCTTGACGAAAACACAGGTTATGCTATATTTCTCCACAGAAAATACTTCATTCAATACTTGTTCTTCGTTTCACTTGCGTTGTTTTCGTCCCTATTAAGTCTAGGAGCAGCTCTCTCCGCTCACTTATCGGTCTTTAACATAAGAGATTACTACCTGTCTTTGCCATTGAAGCTCCTTGTTGGTTGTCTTGGATTTTTCTTCTCAGTGATTGCTAGTATCTGGGCTTATGCTCTAGGCATCTACCTTGAATCAAGTCCTAGAACTGATGTGCTTCAAATGGCATTGGGGCATGCTGGTGTTTGGGGTGCTAACTTATTGTCCGCAATTGTTTTATTGGATATCACATACCCATTCATTCGAAGTGTGGTATATGCATTTAAACATTCACTCAGTTATCCGGGTATGGGTTTGTAAGAGGAAATGACAAGTTGATAATGTTCATTTGTACCTGGTGGTCTTGGCCAAAACACAGGTTATCGTATATATCTCCGCAAAAAATAGTTTATTCCATACTTAAAATCTGTATTAAACAATCACTCAGTGTTGCCTACTTAGTAACATGATTATCAATCAGGAAAAGCAAGTGTATCTGCAGAATTGATTCTTCCAAGCATTTTAAAAATTAAAATTTTGTGTTTCCTCCAAGTGTCACTTTTGAGTGAGGCTAGGGAACCAGGTTTTGCAACTAAGATGATATGGCATTATCAAAAGAGGTTTTTTTTAATACCTCGAGATACACAAACTTTTGGGTACTTTCATCATTCTTTCGGGATCACGCCACATCACTTAATTGTAAAACATGGTTGCAAAAACCAGGTTTCCTAGCATTTTTTACCACACTCTCTACCTTAAAATTAGAAATCCAAATACAAGTCCTACTTGAAATTATAAAATTAGGTGCAACATAAAACTAGAATCTGACAGATAGTATCGAAGTCCTAAATTGTGTTTCTATTTTCTTAGGGTGAATAGGATTAGAAACTGGCTAATCTAGATTTCGTCTATCTATAAAACAAAAAAAAAGTTACTCGCTCCATCAGAAACAACACAATGGAAGACCAACTCAACATGGGCAGGAAATTGAGAAAACAAAACAGTGAAAAAAGAAGTGACTCCATTGATATTCATCTTCCACACACTCTCGAGCTTTTTAGTCCCTAAGCACGAGCTATTCAAATTCCGGTGTGTTTGCAAAGCTTGGAATTCCGTTATTTCTGCTTTGTTTCTTCTTCCCAAACTAAATAATGTTAGCAATCAAAGCCATCTTATTCACCCCGCGGGTAAAAGAATCAACACTTGATGCAGTGCAACAAAGTGCAATAGATTATTTGGTACGGTATGATCAAATAAAGCCCATGCGAACAGTGGCGGATTTATGTGTGAGGTAAGGGGGGCAATTGCCCCCCTTATCTTTTAAAAAAATGTCACTAAGTTACCCATATTTTTTTCATTGCCCCTCTTTAAAATTTTATATTGCTCCCCTTTGTATGAAATCTTGACTTCTAACTCCACTAAAAATTAAACCAACAATTTTTTTTTTTTAACTTCACCCTCACCAATCCCACTTCAATACTCCATTTTTTTAATATCTCTTTTTTTTTTTTAATTCCCACCTTTTTTTTTTAATATCTCTCTTAATTACCACCAACTCATTTTAACTCATTCACCCCTACGCACACAGAGAGCAACAAAGAGACCATAAGAAAAGTACCATACATGGTGGGTTTGGTTTGGGATGCATGTGATCATATTCAAATTAAAATTTTTAAATGGGTTGGGGATTCGAGGGAAATTATACATCATCATTGGTTTTCTTTTGTTTTGTTAAAAAAATAAAGAAAAGAAAGAATTAAGATGATCTTACCTCAGACTCAACTAGCATATGGTGGTAAGAGTGATAAAATATTAGTTAACATATTACATTAATTCAGGGGTTGGGATCTGATCTGCTTTGTTTTCTCTCTGATCTTTCAAAATCAAAAGTAATCATTTAGGTTTGGGCGGTTGGAAAAACACGATGGTCATAGGTTGATTCGGCTAAGCTGTTGTTTGTCTGTTTCGCCTGAGCTAGCCTAAAAGAAGAAAACTCTCTCTCTTTATACACACACATATATTTCCCTTCCGAGTAGACATACAAGAATAAGAAGATAAAAGAGAGTGGGTTGGTTGTGTAAGTGTTATCCTCGGAGGCTCTGACTCAGGAATGAGTTTCAGAGAAGAAGAGACAAACAGACAGATAAAGCAAGAGGAGAAGAGGAAGGAGGATTCCAAAAATAAAATTGTTGTCCAACAAATTCACTTGAATCCATCCATTCCAGTCCAGCTACTACTGCTACTACTCCTTGGACTATACCGTCCTGCTGCCTCAAAGCCAGAAAGAAAGTCAGATGTCTGCTCCTCACCAACTCCCATCTTATACCACCATGCATGTTTCTGTTTTCTCTAAATAAAAAAAAGGAAGGGTTTTTAAGGATCCCATAACCTATCAACTGGGCGACCTATAGGTCAACACCCATTAAAAAATAACCATGCTGCAGGTGGAATTCGAAGCTAGGATGTGGGGGACAAACCCACACAGCCCTAATCACTAGGCCATAACACCATTGGCACCATGTATATTGTTTGTATAGTTGAATTAATCATCTTTCTTTCACAATCACGCCATGTCACCCTGATTGCAAAATATAGTTGTAAAAACTCAATTTTTTTAATATTTTCGTAAATAGTTATGTATCATTTGCCCCCCTTTATCTGCAATCCTAACTCCGCCCCTGCATGCGAAGGGGAACATCCGGAATAACTAAGAATGGCCCAGCAGGGACTTGCCGTTTTAATTCAGATTCCATCAAAATCTGAATTTGCGTCCTTGCTATTTATTGTTTTAGCATTACTAGCGAGTCTTTTAATTCCGTTTGAATTACGTTTCTTTTAGAATGCCTTTATTAATAAGTAAAAGAGTCTTAAAAGTATTTCGGTTAAAATAGGAACCTTACTATAGTTTAGAAAGTCTTATTTCAGGTAAGTTTGATGTTCTTTTCTTTATAAATTGGTGATTGTAATAGGAGAAAATCAGTTTTTTTTTAATAATAAGAATTATGGATCAGTTCTAGAGATTTTATCTTGTTGTGTTTAGTTCCCTATTGTTCTTGGTATTCTTCCTGGAGAATCAACAAGTTAGTGGAAGTTGTGGTAATTGCCTAGCTGAATTCATCCCTATAATCGTTCCCTACATCAGTTGGTATTAGAGCCTGCGTTGTTTCCTGCACCATGCCGCGTGGAAGACGTCCTGGTGTTCGTGAAGCTTCGCTAGAAGAGGTAATCGAACGTGATGATATAGCGCGATTGGCACAACAGTTTGAAGCACGGTTTAAGGCACTGCCACAGCAGGTGGCTACCTTGACTGTCCAACAACAGAATCACCCTCCAAACCCACGTTATGTGGAGGAGGAAGATGTCGGTGATGATCTTGATAACCCTTTGCTGAACAAAAACATAGGCGAAGGATGCCGGTGGTTGAAAATCCTATACAAAATCGTGATTCGAGGCGATGGGAGTCAGGGTTGAAGGTAGAAATACCCGAATTCCATGGGGGTTTGCAGCCCGAGGAATTTCTTGATTGGGTTAATACCGTCAAGGAGGTTCTCGACTTCAAAGAGGTTCCCAATAACAAGCATGTTCAACTGATAGCAACGAGGTTACGTGGGAAAGCCGCTGCTTGGTGGCATCAAAACAAACTTGCTCGAGCCCGACACGGAAAAACAAAACTTGTTTCGTGGGAGAAACTTCAAAAGCACATGCGCTTGGCATTCTTGCCTCATAGTTACGCGAGGGCATTGTACCAACGTCTTCAAAACCTCCGACAAGGTGCTAAATCAATCGATGAATACACCACAAAATTTTACCAATTAGTGGTGTGCAATGACCTGGCAGAGACAGACGAACAAATGGTATCTTGGTACATTGGAGGGATGCGACAACGATTTCAGGACACTCTCAATCTGTTTGATCCATACTCAGTCTCCGTAGCACATCAAAGAGCATTACATCTTGAAAACCAGATGAGTCAGAAGGGTGGTAATCTTCCGTGGAACAACACTAATGTGAGAAGCCAAAACAAAGTGTTGCCTGTAAGCCAAAATAGCGTTGGCACACAGTCCACGAGTCGTGCACCAGCCCAACAGGATGCTGCCAGTAAGCCGAATGTCACTAGACAGTTACATAGAGCATCCATCTCGGGTACCAAGTGCTTCAAGTGTGGCGAAACAGGCCACCGAGCAGCTGAATGTATGAAGGGTGATCGAACAGGCAAAGGGATGTTTGTCGAAGGCGAAGACCATAGCGATGAGAATTTGGGGACTTCGAACAATACCCTGTGTTCGATACCCATAGTGATGACCCATCGTAAGAGGAATATGTCCTGGGCGATCAAAGACAGTCATTGGTAGTACCGTATACAACACCAGATTGACTTGGTATTGGGATCCAACCTTCCTAATCGACCACACACTACCGTATGAGCCCAAAAGAACACGAGGAACTTCATCGCTAGGTAGAAGAACTTTTGTCAAAGGGTCACATCCAGGGGAGTCTTAGTCCATGCGCAGTACCTGCACTACTCAGGCCAAAAAAGGATGGTAGTTGGCGCATGTGTATCGATAGTAGAACCATAAATAAGATAACAGTCAAATATCGTTTTCCTATTCCTAAACAGCCTTCAAGATGCGTGAGGGCCTATATGAATGGCTGGTGATGCATTTCGGTCTTTCTAATGCCCCAAGTACTTTTATGAGGTCATGAACCAAGTGTTGCGTCCTTTTATTGGTCAATTTGTGGTTGTTTATTTTGACGATATACTGATTTATAGTGCTAATGCCAACTTACATATTCAGCATCTTCGAGACGTTCTTTCAGTTTTACGCAGCAGCCAACAAGTGTTCATTCATGACCGATAGGGTACTGTTCCTTGGGTACGTGGTTTCCAAGGATGACATTTATGGATGAGTCAAAAGTGGAAGCAATCAAGTAGTGGCCAATGCCTTCCAACCTGCATGAGGTGTGGAGTTTTCACGGGCTAGCGTCTTTCTATCACCGATTCATTCCTCATTTCAGCACCATTATGGCACCCGTTACCGACTGTATGAAGGCTGAAGAACTTTTCTGGTCTGAGGCAGCAGATGCAACCTTTTGCGTGATCAAGGATAAGCTAATTTCATCACCTATCCTTATTTTGCCTGATTTTTCTCAACCGTTCGAGTTACATTGCTATGCCTCCAAAGTGGGTATTGGCACGGTCTTAAGTCTGCATGGCAAACCAGTTGCCTTTTTCAGTGAAAAGTTACATGGCGCAAAATTAAATTACAACACCTATGATGTGGAATTTTATGCAGTAGTCCAAACAATAAAGCATTGGCGCCATTATTTGATACACAACGAGTTTATCTTATATTCTGATCATGATTCATTAAAGCATATTAATAGTCAAGATAAACTCTCCTTTCGACATGGCAAGTGAGCTACATATTTGCAGGAATTTATGTTTGTCCTCAAACACAAGGCTGGCGTGCAGAATCGTGTGGTTGATGCCCTTAGTCGCCGGCCTTCTTTACTCACCTATATGCGCACCAAGGTATTGGGTTTTGATTCTTTCCGTGAGTTATTGGCTACTGATCCATATTTTGCAACTGTGGTGGATGATGTACTAGCATGCAACCGTTCCGACTTCGTGGTTGGTGGATGATGTACTAGCCTCAGGTTGAAGATCATTCAGAAACTACATTGAGAAGGGCATGTTGGGAGAGATAAGACGTATCAGCTTGTTTCGAGCTCTTACTTCTAGCCGACTATGCGCAGAGGTGTATAAATTTGTTCAGGGTTGCCGTATCTGTCATGTTTCTAAAGGCATAGCAACTAATGCAGAGTTGTACATGCCTTTACTTGTTCCGAGTCAACCATGGACTGATGTTAGCATGGATTTCGTGTTGGGGCTTCCTCGTACTCAACGCGGACTGAATGTTATTTTTGTGGTCGTTGATCGTTTCTCCAAAATGGCACACTTTATTGCCTGCAAGAAAACGACGGATGCAGTGAATGTGACTCAATTGTATTTTCGAGAGGTTTATCGTCTTCATGGGCTTCCTCTGTCTATTGTGTCAGAAAGAATTACAAGATTTCTAAGTCATTTTTGGCGAAGCTTATGGAGGCTTGCCAGTACCAAGCTCGATTTTAGTAGTGCTTATCATCCGCAGACAGACGAACAAACAGAGGTTGTTAATCGCTCATTGGGTGATATTCTGCGCATTTTGGTTGGGACTCATTTGAAGACGTGGGATCAGAAGCTCTTTCAAGCTGAATTTGTTTTCAATCGTAGTGTCAATTGGTGCAGGGGGTTTAGTCATTTTTGTGTGATTTATGGCTTTAATCCCATATCACCTATAGATTTAGCACCTATGCTAGATCGGAATCATGTCCATGGTAAAGCTGAGGATTTTATTGAACAACTTCTACACATTCATGAAGATACTCAAAAAATTTTAGTGAAGTATGTTGCTAAGTATAAGGTCGTAGCTGATAAGAAGCGGTGACTTGTGGACTTCGAAGTTGGGGATTTCGTGTGGGTCGACTTAACTATAGATAGATTTTCAGTTGGAGAGTATAACAAACTTGTTGCACGGAAGATTGGCCCGTTGGAGATTCTTGAGAAGATAAATTCTAATGCATACCGGTTGAAGCTACCAAGTCACATTCGCATGTCTGATGTGTTTAATGTGAAACACCTTATTCCCTACCATGGTGATAACTCAGATGATGATACTTTGAATTCTAGGATGAATTCTCTTGACCCAGGGGAGAATGATGCAGTGCAACAACGTGCAATAGATTATTTGGTATAGTATGATCAAATATAGCCCACGCGAAGAGGAACATCCGGAATAACTAAGAATGACCATGCAGGGACTTGCCATTTTAATTCAGATTTCATCAAAATCTGAATTGGCGTCGTTGCTATTTATTGTTTTAGCAGTACTAGCGAGTCTTTTAATTCCGTTTGAATTACGTTTCTTTTAGAATGTCTTTATTAACAAGTAAAAGAGTCTTAGAAGTATTTCGGTTAAAATAGGAACCTTACTATAGTTTAGAAAGTCTTGTTTCAGGTAAGTTTGATGTTCTTTTTCTTTATAAATTGGTGATTGTAATAGGAAAAAATCAGTTTTTTTGATAATAAGAATTTTGGATCAGTTCTAGAGATTTTATCTTGCAGTGTTTAGTTCCCTGTTATTCTTGGTATTCTTTCTAGAGAATCAACAAGTCAGTGGAAGGTTATGGTAATTGCCTAACTGAATTCATCCCTATAATCGTTCCCTACATCAACACTTGAAGAAGAAACAGGCTTTGTTCCTAAACAGTTGTTCGTAGATGAGAATCAGCCTTTATGCTTCTACAGCAAGTTAATCTCCATCAATACTACACTTTGATGGATACCGTCATAAGGAAGAAATAGATGTGGGTCTTCCAGTATTCTAACTTGCTTATTCATCAATACTACACTTTGATGTTTGGTGTATAGTTTGGAAACTCTATTTTGTATTTTCTACTCGATTTGTCAACAAATTTTTTTTTATTCCCTGGACCCCACTTTGATGTATTAGAGTACAGATGCGGAGCTTAGACACACCATAATTTAAATCATAAAAGCAAAGTAAAGCTAAGCTTTGACATTTTGAATCCAATGCTTCCTCATATCTAATTAAATTGAAGCAAGGAATAATATTCATATGAATAGCTTCTTGGTTTCTCTACCAATATATTATGTATTCAAATATTCTATCCGATAATCTTGTCTACTACAACTAATCAAATCATCATTAGATATGTCAGTAAATAAATCTGCACATAGAGCATCAGTAAGAGGAGATTTGGACATTGTCTATCAGTTCTATGTTAGCGCGCCGAACCGTGGTCTCAGATACCACTTTGTTGGGGGGAAAACAACACAAACAACTACAAAAAAATTCTACCAATGGAAGAACCAAATAATATTGTCAAGCAAATATTCAATGCAAGCAAATAATCAATGTAAAATAAATGACACCAAGATATACGTGGAAAACCCTTCCAGGTGAAAGGTAAAAAATCACGGGGCAAATATAATCAATCCACTAATCAATAAAAGAAGTACAATGTTCTTCTCAAAGGAAAAAATCGAAGATTATATCCTTTGAAATTAAGGCTCGAAGGTAGATGAGAAAATCGAGAAAATAATGGCTTATAGCCTTTGAGATTGAGCATCACAGATAAATGAAAAAAATTGAGAAAATTGCGGATTACTTACTTCGAGATTAAGCCTCAAAGGTAGATGAAAAATTAAGAAAATAATGGATTATAGCCTTTGAGATTGAGCCTCAAATGTAGATGAAAGAAACCAGTAACATATTGGAATATAGCCTTTGAAATTGAGCCTCAAAGGTAGTTGAAAAAGTATAGATAATCGTTGTTTATAGTGTTTGACATTGAGCTTCATGTGTAATTAAAAATAATCATGAAAATCGTTGATTATAGCCTTTGTGATTGCGCTTCAATGACAGATAAAGATTGAGAAAATTGCAGATTATAATCTTTGTGATAAAGCCTTTAAGGTAGATTGAAAAACTAAAAAAATGGTGGATTATAGCCTTTTAAATTGAGCTATAAAGGTAGATGAAAAATCGCAAAAATTATAGATTATAGCATTTGAAAACGAGCCTCAAAAGTCGATGAAAAAATAGAAAAAATTATCGATTATAACCTTGGAGATTAAGCCTCAAAAGAGAATGAAATAATCGAGAAAATCGTGAATAGCCTCTGAGATTGAACTTCAAAGGCAGACAAAAAATCGTTAAAATTGTAGATTATAGCCAATTTTAGATAGAAAAAACAAGTAAAATATTGGATTATAACTAATGCAATCATTTTTCGCTCTCCGCTTTGACCTTGACCTGCAAACCTGCTGACCTGCACAAGGAACGTACGTGAGCCACAGATCATCGTTGTAGTGGTCGATGACACTCCGATGCTAAAGTCAGACATGGATCTGAGTGTAAGCATGTACGACTGATTGTTTATTATTCCCCATTACTTGTAAAAAAGTCACAAAATGTAACTTTTTTAAATGTAAACCTTTTTAGTTGTTCACATACTAATTGTTTATTCTTCATTAGTAATAAAAAGTAGGGATGGGCATCCCATCTCACAATTTCGATCTCGTCCCGATTTTTTTGGTTCTTATTGGGATTGATTAATCTCATCTCGTCTCAATCTAGAATGAGATGGGATGAAAATTTTCAATCCCGCGAATTCCGTCCCGTACTGATTTTGTAATATTTATTATTAATAATTTAAATATTTATTTTATATATTTATTTTAGAATTGCATTGGATGCCCATATACATAATGTTACAGGTTGTGTATTATTTTGTTACAGAATGAAGTTTATTATGTTACAGGTTGTGTATTATATTTGTTAGGCTGTTTTATTATGTTTTATTGAAATATGTTATTAGGTTTCATGTTGTAATATGTTACAAATTGTTTTTATTATATTATAAATTGTCAAAATAATTTATCAACAGATTGAGCATGATGATCCCATTCCAAACCCGTTCGAGAATGGACAAGGTCGGAATGATATCTATCCCATCCCAATTCCGAATGAACGGGATGTGATAGGAATGGGTCCATTCCATCCCATCTCATCCCGTGCCCACCTCTAATAAAAATTCTCACATAGAACTTTAATTTGCTTTATTCGTTGGCATCTCTCAAAGGCAGCAAATCGCCATCTCTTAGTTCTTACTTTTTCTTTTTTGTCTTTTATTCTTTATATGAATAGCTACTTAGTTTTTCTACAAATATATTATTTATTCAAACATTCTATCCTATAATCATGTCTACTACAACAACAACGATCATCATAAGATATCTAGTGAACCGAGATGCACATAGAGCATCATTTACAGGAGATTGGGAGATTGTCCATGAGTTCTATACATCACAACAATCTTCAGCAGTCAATGAATCTGGAGACACAATTCTTCACCTACTTATTCTAAATGGGCACACCAGTATCGTTCTTAGACTTCTTCGATCCTCTTCATTAATAGAAAATTATCATCTCTTGGCACAAAATCACAATGGAAACATTGCACTCCATGAAGCTGTCAGGATCGGTTCAATGGAGATTGTTGCATCCCTGGTGGAAAAGGAGGAGAGCTTAGTTTCTGTACACAATTCTCATGGAGAAACACCCTTGTTTTGGGCTGCGACTTATGGGAAGATGGAGATACTATGCTTTCTTCTTGAGAAAAACAGCGATGAAAATGTTCTCATAAGAACAAGTGATTTTTCCACCATTCTTCATGCAGCTGTGGCTGCTAAATTCTATGGTATGTTTCATTTCCTTTACAAAACAAAAATGTCAAGAATTCTGTAATTTATTGTCACTGCTTGGGCAGCAGATACTACTTATATTCCATTATTAAGAAGCAATTTGGTTTTATAATATTGAGAAATTAAAAATAGTTGTTGATTTCTAAAATTGTAAAAATCAGGTTTGGCAATAGAGATAAATAAATTGTGCCCTTCACTCGCTTGGGCTCATGACCAACGGGGGATTACAGCTCTTCATATCATAGCTCAATCACCGGCCTCATTTAGGAGTGGAACAGTTTACACATATCAACATATTGGTGCATCTTCTCCATTCATTCCGGTGGACATATTCACAATTCTCATTTACATGTGTAAGTCAAATTTTCATTTTTCTATCCATATAATACGTATTTTTAGATTCATATTCTAATAAAATAAATTGTTAATTGTTGGTGGGTTGGGTGCTTCATAAGTTTGCATTACTGTGTAATGATTTTGTAACTTTTCTTTTAAGCAGGTCTTCCTTCCTATGATAATTATCCTACCAGAAAGACATCGATAACAGGTACTTTGACATCATCTCAATTAAATGTTGATTTTCCGATTGTTTATCTTTTGTAATTTCATTGTATATACTTATATGAACCCTCCGTGACAATGACAATGATGGAAGTATTCTCTCTTTCCAGGAACTTATTACATTTTTACTCTTTTCTTGCAGGAATCCAACGGTTCATTAGACGTGAGTATGATCCTATCAAAAGACTGACCACAAGTATTTTAATTTTGAATTTTGAAACAATTATCATGAGAAAGCCCATCTAAATTGCAACCTCAGAATATATGCAACTGAATAACCAAGGTTTAGAAAATCGTGCCTTATATATTGCAGGGAGCCCATGGATAAAAATAATTGACGATGCAAAGCGTAAGCATGCTTGTGTACTAGAGTTGACAAAACAATTGATAACATCGCACAAGTCAAGTGGGATGCCAGATGAAATTGTCATCAAAGAGTGCCTTTTTCTGGCTAGTAAGCACGGGATTATTGAGGTTGTTGAGAAGCTTAGTCAAGAATTTCCTGAGACGATGGAGTCAGTTGATAAGGATAACAAGAACATAATGCATTTAGTGGTTGAATATCGAAGCGAACAAGTTTTCCACTTCTTATTGAAATCCAAAAACTTCCCTATTGCTAAAATGATTGCCATGGTTGACAAGGACGGGAACACACCTTTGCATCTTGCAGCTAAGTTGGGTAAAAAACCACTGTATATCCAGGGAGCCTTTCAACAACTGCAATGGGAGGTGCTTTGGTTCAAGGTAATTTCACCATGTTAACATTTCAGTGAACAACAAGAAAGGCGCCTTTTAGTTATAGTGTTAAATTAATTTTATACGGCGCGCATATCTTTAACCTTTATGTATGTAAACATGCAGCAATTTGAACGGCTCTTCCCCCGGCACCTACTTCATCTAAGAAACTTCGGTGGCCATACAGCTGAAGAACTATTTAGTGTTACTCATGAAAATCTTCAAAAGAGCGCAGATGAATGGGTTAAGTGCATGTCCACTATGTCAACAGTTATCTCCACCCTGATTGCTGCCAGCAACTTCCAAGCAGCCTTCAACGTACCTGGTGGCCTTGACCAAAACACAGGTTATCCTATATTTCTCCACAGAAAATACTTCATTCCATACCTGTTCTTCCTTTCAATTGCGATGTTCGCATCCCTTATAAGTCTAGGAGCTGCTCTCTCCGCTCACTTGTCGGCCTTTAACATAAGAGATTACTACCTGTCTTTGCCAGTGAAGCTCCTTGTTGGTTGTCTTGGATTTTTCTTCTCAGTGATTGCTACTATCTGGGCTTATGCTCTAGGCATCTACCTTGAAACAAGTCCTAGAACTGATGTGCTTCAAATGACGTTGGGGCATGCTGGTCTTTGGGGTGCTAACTTATTATCCGCAATTGTTTTATTAGATATCACATACCCATACATTCGTGGTGTGGTATATGCACTTAAACATTCAATTGTTTCGAATGCACCAAATTTTTCTATTGACTGATTGTTTATTGTTCCCCATTGCTTATAAAAAGTCACACCGTATAATAATTTTTAACTGTGAACTTTTATTTTTTGTATTGGTTGTTTATTCCTTATTGCTTATAATAAGTCACAATATAACTTTATAAATTGTAGACTGTAAGTGTGAAACATGGTTTTCTTCGTTGGCATCTCTCGAGTCTCAAGCCAGCGAATCCTCGTCTCTCAGCTCAGCTTTGATTTTTTCAATTTTTTTTTCGGAAAACCATTAAACTAGTAAAAATATAAAAAAGTGGATAGTGAAATAAAGTTTATAGATGGCATAAGAATATATATATTTTTTTATTATCGAAAGACTAAAGGGATCTTCAACATCATAGGATGAAAACGTTTCTCATTATGATCTCGACAATTCTTTAAATTAGCACTTCATAATTTAAAAGCATAAAAGCAAAGCTAAGCTTTGGCATCATTGAATCCCAAATTCATGAAGAAAAAGATCGAACAACTAATTTTTCTAATGATGAAAATATGTATGTATTGATATTGGTGGTGGGTGGATGCTTCCTAATTTTGCAGTACTACCGTAATGATTTTGTAACTATTCATTTTAAGCAGGTCTTCCGTCGTATGATACTTATCCGACAATAAACGCCATCATCAGAAAGACAGAGAAACCATACTGTTGACAAAAATGAGTAGTTTTGTGCGTGCGATGCTTAGTGGGCTTTTTGTAATAGTTGTTATATTGCTTAATTTGTTTTGGACCATATTTCTTTTTGGACTTAAAGTATCGAGCCGGAGTGGACCTATACTTTTCTTTGGAGGACTTAGGAAAATGGTTTGCTAAGGGCTCAATACTGTTGACAAAAAGATCCAAGTTCATTAGAACCATAAATGTTTTGTCTTTTAAGTTAGGCTTTGAGGCAGATATCATTGCAAAGTTGCAGAGCAACTTCATTGATCTCAGCAATAAGGTCTCCATACGTAAGTCTTTCAAAAGGAATATCACCATTGTATTCAG
Organism: Berberis thunbergii; assembly: GCA_003290165.1. Lineage (NCBI taxonomy): Eukaryota > Viridiplantae > Streptophyta > Magnoliopsida > Ranunculales > Berberidaceae > Berberis > Berberis thunbergii. The sequence continues at coordinate 65,779 of QNQO01001456.1, read as the reverse complement.
ATCGCAACTTATCACTAACGATATTTGCGAAAACAGGAGGTAATTCTGAAAGAAATTTCCTTTTCCAGAAAGGATTGTTAGCCTCATTTTGCTGCATATAACTTTCTTTAGGAAAACATTTTTGTAAAATCTGAAATGACTTTAGGTTTTGCATCTGAAATGACCTAGTAGTTGGCAGAGGATTTGTATTAGTATTGGTACAAACACGAGATGAACGCATTGGATTTGCTTCAAGTCGATCAAGACTTTGAAGATTTTCCAATTCAGTCATGATGTCTGGTTCATCATCAGAATTGTCGGAACCAATATGAGACAAGGTGTTAATTTTTCTCTTTGAATTTAAAACCTTTTCGAAGACAGGTGAAGGTTGAATACTCAAAGCTACAAGTCTTCGATTAATCTCTTCCATGATGTGTGGAGGAGAAGAAAGGGAATTTTGTTCAATTGTAGAGGGTTGAAAAATCGTGATTGGTTTGTTAACGTTTTTATTTGTAGAACTTTTATTATCTGATTCAGGAGAAGAAGTCAATTGCTGACGAAGTTCATTAAGCAAAATATTGGTATAATTATTCTGCTCAATAATCTTTGAAATTCCTGAAGATTCAAAAATAGAAGTTGAATTTTTTAAAGGAGAGACTATGACAGTCTGTCCTTGGGTTTCTATATGAATTTCTTCTAAAGGTGGTTAAACTGATTCTACAATAGAATTGTTTTTCAGACGCCACAGTTTAGAAGAGTTCTTGACAACATTCAATTTTGAAAGATAAATAGATTCATACCATTCTAAAAATGGCATATGATCTTTGATATCTTCATAAAATTGATAAAACATTTTTCCTAAACTATTTCTTTCATCCGAAGTAGTTTGGGAATAAAATGCTGCACGTTTGTCAGAATTGTAATCCATAGAAAATTTTGTTTTTACTTTTTGTTTATCTAAAACAAAATTGGTTGAAAGTGTGTTTAATTGAGCAGGATCTGCCATCTTTGAGCGAGTGGGAGATTTATCAGAAGGGTGTTCTGATGGAGGATTGTAAATGATGGGTTGCGGGATCTGGGGATAATAAGGATGATTCCTTAAATTAGCCAAATCAAGATGAGTAATATCTTCAGGTGGTGGTGTTCTAGGGATTTGAGTAGGAGCAATTATGAATGATGATTCAAATCTACGTCCTGATTGGAAATCTAGAGTCTGTAATCTAGTTTTTCTAGTTTCAGAAAACTGTAATTCAACAATTTTATCTTCTAGAGTCAGAACTTGGTTGAGCGAAATAGGAGGAGGTCTTCTAGGAGTTGATTGAACCTGCCAAGTTACTGGAAGAGTAACTTGATTCCAATGAATTGTCTTTTGGACAATAACTCTGGTTTTGTCTTTGTTTGCCTGAAACAGGATTGTATAACGCTTTTCAGACTCCATCAAAGCTTTTGGACTCAATTGAGTCTTCATCGCTTTGTAGGTGATTTTGTATATAAGAGCAAGAGGCTCAGATCCTGGTAACATGTCTAAATTAGAGGTCTGAATATTGAGGGTCAGTGTTTCAAGGACGTTTGGATCCTTAAGAGACACTGAAAAATTGGGGTAACAGTCGAAATAGACTAGACCCATGGCCAAGGTAGATTTTGCAATTCCAAGCAGAAAATCATGAAACCTATTGTGTCTACAGTCGCGAAGAGCGATTAAAGCACACTTGTCAAGGCCAGATCTTGTAAGGGGTTTAATGCCAACTTGGATCAGACCGATATGGATATACTTGTAATCTTGATTTCTGAGAAATTTAAGGGTGTTTGTAGAAATCAATTCTTTTGATTCTAAAGAACCATCAAGAGGTACTGTCTGTTCGACAATATCTATCAGATCTTCAGATTTTTGAGAAAAGATTGATTGAGAAACTTGGTAAATTTGTTTGTAAGGAACTTTTGGTATGGACCATTTTTGTAAATTTTGTTCTACTAATGGAATTCTACATTTCATCCTATTTTGTAAATCTAGATTGCTTTGTCTAGAGCTACAAGATCAAGTCAACAAAGGCAATTGCCTATTTTGTATAGAGCTAGAAGATCCAGATTTACAAAGTCAATGAACACAAGAATCACAAAACGCTGATCAAGTCAACAAGGCAATTGCATTGTAATTTATTTGAAAGATGAGAGATGGAGATGAGAAAGTTGTTCAAACTTCAGATGATATCTTATGATGATCGTTGTTGTTGTAGTAGACATGATTATAGGATAGAATGTTTGAATAAAGAATATATTTGTAGAAAACTAAGTAGCTATTCATATAAAGAATGAAAAACAAAAAAGAAAAAGTAAGAACTGAGAGATGGCGATTTGCTGCCTTTGAGAGATGCCAACAAAGAAAGAAAATTAAAGTTATATGTGAGAATTTTTATTAGGGGTGGGCACGGGACGAGATGGGATGGAATGGACCCATCTCTATCACATCCTGTTCATTCGGAATCGGGATGGGATAGATCTCGTTTTGACCTTGTCCCATCTCGAACGGGTTCGGGATGGGATCATCATGCTCAATCTGTTGATAAATTATTTTGACAATCTGTAATATAATAAACACAATTTGTAACATATTACAACATGAAACATAATAACATATTTCAATAAAACATAATAAACACAACCTAACAAATATAATATACAACCTGTAACATAATAAACTTCATTTTGTAACAAAATAATACACAACCTGTAACATTATGTATATGGGCATCCAATGCAATTCTAAAATAAATATATAAAATAAATATTAAAATTATTAATAATAAATATTACAAAATTAGTATGGGACGGAATTCGGGGGATTGAAAATTTTCATCCCATCCCATTCTAGATTGAGATGGGATGAGATTAATCAATCCCAATAAGAACCAAAAAAATCAGGACGGGATCGGGATCATGAGATGGGATGCCCATCCCTACTTTTTATCACTAATGAAGAATAAACAATCAGTATGTGAAATACTTATAAAAAGGTTCACATTTAAAAAAAGTTACATTTTGTGACTTTTTTTTACAAGCAATGGGGAATAATAAACAATCAGTCGTAGATGTTATAAACTCTTTCAACCGTCTGGAATCCAATGCTCTAAATCAATGAATAAAAATGATCTTCATCACCCTCGCATCGTTCCAACACAAAGAAGATTTTGCCATTATTATAGATTGGGCAATGGGAATCAAGTTAGCAATGCTATGAAGGAAGCAATAAAAAGATTGGGCAGAGAGATGATGAAGGAAAACTCATTGAAATAAAAGCTCTGTGATAGGTTAAAACACTATTGAAGATGAATGTGAAGTTACCACAACTCCACCACCTAAGAAAGACGTTACTCGAAGATCATGTAGAAGCAATAACGCAAATCCTAAATTCAGGTAATTGATGACGATGATACATAGATAATGCAGACGTCTATAGGAATCTTGTATTGATGCTAGTTTAGAGCTAGCATGCAATGAAAATGTTAGAAGATTATGAGAATGACAACGAAGTTAGCAGTGCAGATAAGGAAGCCATAGATTCGACAAGGAAGACTTGAAGAAAGAATTCACAAACCTAAAAGCTCTACTGATTAAGGAAGCTACTATGGCGGGTCAAAGTTTTCATTACATTTGAAACAAAAAAGGTACAATTGTACAAAGTTTATCCCTCATCAGGAGGGGGTATAAAGACAAAAGAGCTAAGCTTAACAGAGGAGGGAGCAGGAGTCGCATCCGTACGCATCTCAATTTGAGCATCATGATCTGAATAGCCATCGTCATCTAATGACGCGGAAATCAATGGTAAGTTTACATATGACATCTTCTTATAGTGATCGAGGTCCCATTCTGGATGCTCCTCCTTCATAAGCACCAGCAGCTCCAATCTATCGTGTAGAATCCAGCGGAATTCACACTTGCCTTATTCCTAGAGAGGCTCTTCCTCGTGCGCTTTCACTTTAGCAATTTCACGCTTTAATAGCTCAAGCTTGCCAGTCAATGCGTCGACATGAGATTGCTTCGTAAACAGACCGCTCTTTACAGCACCGTGCTCATGTTGTTCCACTTCAAGCTATAGTCATCGGCCTTCCTCGCTACCCAAGCGTTGAATTGCACATCGGACTCCAACTGTTGTTTCTAAACAACAATATCAGCCTCCTTCAAGGCATTTTCCTCAGTGAGATACCACAGCTCAGAACGCACCTCAACCGCAGCTTCCCGTGCAACCTCCATATCACTGCGGGTTAGATCCAACTCCCGCTTGAATCTGTCCCTCGCGGACACCGCCTCTGCTAAGTTAGACTCAAGGGCTTTCAGACAAACCCTCTTATAGCTTTAGCAACAACAACCGACTATTTCAGCCTCTTCTCCTCAGCCTACTTCCTCAACAACTCAATTTCATAAAGCACGTAAGATTACAGCTTCTGCATGTTCGAGAACACACATTCCATGGTGTACACCCTCTCACGAGCCATCTTGACTTTCGTCCCAGTGACGACCACCTGACTCAAGTGAGACATTCTCAGCATAAGGTACTTCAAACCCTTATCCATAAGCCTTTCTAGCGTATCCTCCTCAAGTTTTGGAGCGTGATCCATTAGCCAACTATGACGCCTACTTATATTCTTATTCAAAGAATAATCCACATCAACCTCCTGGTGTCAGACCTGAGTGTTCATCTTCACTAAGTTCGGGGAAAACAGACTTATCCGTGCATCTGGATGAAGGTCTCCCGGATGAGGAATTACGCTAGCACCACCCTTCGTAGTCGTCACTGCCCCCAGGCCCAGATCTACAAATTTTCCTTTGTCACCAACATCCTACCCCTTAGTGCGAGACGACTTAACGAAATTCGGAGGAAGGAAAGGATGTGAGTTGTCTAATGGACCCTCCATCACCTTGAGATGCAGTCTGGAACGAGACGGGTAACAATGCAAACTATGAGAAACTTGGTGTGTTGCCACGACCACTATTGAACAACCCACCAGTGGAATGATTGGACTATAGAACCAGACAAATCCTCATCAGGACTCTCTAGCAAAATAGTCTCGTACGTATCAATACCAGTAGAAGCCGCCATGGCAGCCAACATAAGCTTCTCGCTTAGAGCCTCTACCTATGCAACATTAAGATTCGAAGCATCTTCAACCCCTGCTAATAGCAAGTGGTCCCTCTCCCAACCGAACACTTCGCCCTCCACCTTGGCAGGTCGATTAGGCTCACGCTCTTCACTTACTGGAGCAGACCGTTTGGAAGACAGCCTAGTCCTAACACGGGATTTCTTCAAACATACAAAGGAGGCAAACGTCTCAAAAAGCCCCTCCATGTTAGACAAAATAGGAGCCTTAGCTCCGGTGGCTTTCCTTTTCTAGAAGGGGCTCCACCTTCAGTCTTAACTCGCAACGATTAGTAAATAGTGGGGGTCTCATGCCAGTTGTTTCACAACCCACTGCGAACAAAGTTGGTAACACATATGTCCTCCTCCACATTCTTTGTCGGCAAGTCGCATAATTTATTCATAGTGTTTTGCTCCTTTGGGTAAGAGGAGTAGTGAGAAACCGTCTAGCAAGAAAACACGAGCGATGATTAGCATACAATCAGAAAATCGGAATTGGAAGATAAAGTTACACTTACGAAGTGGTTTGAACTCTCGTTCGAGCGAATGACTCCTGAACTGAAAGCACTTCGAATCAGCAAAAGCAAAGAAGCAGTACTTCTGCCAGAACTTGAAGTCATCAGCAACAACTGGATCGTTCAGCAGATGCCAACTTCCTTCGCTTTATTCAAAACGAGAAGAACAATTTTGTGTCCATTAGGTACAAACTCGACATGAGAAATCCCAAGAAAATCCAAGAAGTCCCAGATCACGTCAAGAACTGGAAATCTGATAATGGCAGGTCCTTAGGGATCCCGAACTTCGTTCGAATTTTAGCAAGGCTTGATTCAGAAAGCAACTTACCTTCAAAAAACTCAAGGCCCTTGGCCAAAGTTGCGTCATCAAGATGGTTTTGGTGAGCCATGAAAAAGACGAACAATTTTTGTAATCAGAAGATGAACAAAGCAAAATCTCTATGAGTGCGGAAAATAGAAGAGTTAGTTTCCGCATAAAGGAAGACCTAAATAAGAATTAGGTTCTCGCCTCTTCTCCACTATATCGTCGCCCATTCAATGAAACGTGCAGTTCAAGCAATGATTCAGACTCGATCATCATGAGCTGCGTATCTTTTCAAGAAATGACTTAGCGAACAGATGTGACAGTCCACTAACTCGAGGGGAGTAGCTGATGATACACCAAAACGGTCCCAACTCTGCATCGTACACGTGTCATGATGATCTAGAAGAATAACATGCCCCAGCGTCAGCCCAACACTGATCCGACCCAAGCGGTTCTAAGCCTGCCCAATGCAATCCGTCAGACGGACTTGGATTCTTACAACCTGCTAAGCCCATTCGTTTCACAGCTATCATCAATACTCGTAAGCCCTGCTAAGGCAAGTATCTCGAGGATCAGCTTTGGACGGTCAATTGCAGCCGCTCTTTGTTTCCAACTAGAAAGCAAATTCCAGAGTATATGTCACACATGGAGACTTCTACTTATAGGCTACTCTAGGAACAAGAATAATCTCTCGCGTATCTAAGAGCACAAGGCTAACATGTAAACTTTCCTCCACAACACGACTCCTAATTAGATAATGATCTCCACGAAGATCTCCTCCCTGAACTACGCCATTGATGGCCTGGTCGAACCTGGACTCCAGTACCATAAATAAGACATGAGGTAAGCTAAGGTACGCTACAAATGTCATGCTTACAACATTACACCTTCCTCGGACCCATGTCTGACTTTAGCATCAGATTGTCATCGACCACCACAACGATGATCTGTGGCTCACGTGCGTTCCTTGTGCAGGTCATCAGGTTTGTAGGTCAAGGTCAAAGCAAGGAGCGAAAAATGATTGCATTAGTTATAATCCAATATTTTACTTGTTTTTTCTATCTAAAATTGGCTATAATCTACAATTTTAACGATTTTTTGTCTGCCTTTGAAGTTTAATCTCAGAGGCTATTCACGATTTTCTAGATTATTTCATTCTCTTTTGAGGCTTAATCTCCAAGGTTATAATCTATCATTTTTTCTATTTTTTTCATCGACTTTTGAGGCTCGTTTTCAAATGCTATAATCTATAATTTTCGCGATTTTTCATCTACATTTATAGCTCAATTTAAAAGGCTATAATCCACCATTTTTTTAGTTTTTCAATCTACCTTAAAGGCTTTATCACAAAGATTATAATCTGCAATTTTCTCAATCTTTATCTGTCATTGAAGCGCAATCACAAAGGCTATAATCAGCGATTTTCATGATTATTTTTAATTACACATGAAGCTCAATGTCAAACACTATAAACAACGATTATCTATATTTTTTTCAACTACCTTTGAGGCTCAATTTCAAAGGCTATATTCCAATATGTTACTGGTTTCTTTCATCTACATTTGAGGCTCAATCTCAAAGGCTATAATCCATTATTTTCTTGATTTTTCATCTACCTTTGAGGTTGAATCTCGAAGCAAGTAATCCACAATTTTCTCAAATTTTTTCATTTATCTGTGATGCTCAATCTCAAAGGCTATAAGCCATTATTTTCTCGATTTTCTCATCTACCTTCGAGCCTTAATTTCAAAGGATATAATCTTCAATTTTTTTTTCCTTTGAGAAGAACATTGTACTTCTTTTATTGATTAGTGGATTGATTATATTTGCCCCGTGGTTTTTTACCCTTCACCTTGAAGGGTTTTCCACGTATATCTTGGTGTCCTTTATTTTACATTGATTATTTGCTTGCATTGAATATTTGTTTGACAATATTACTTGATTCTTCCATTGGTAGAATTTCTTTGTAGTTGTTTGTGTTGTTTTCCCCCAACAAAGCGGTATCTGAGTCGACGGTTCGACGTGCTAACATAGAACTGATTGACAATGTCCAAATCTCCTCAGACTGATGCTCTATGTGCAGATTTGTTTACTGACATATCTAATGATGATTTGATTAGTTGTAGTAGACAAGATTATCGGATAGAATATTTGAATACATAATATATTGGTAGAGAAACCAAGAAGCTATTCATATGAATATTATTCCTTGCATCAATTTAATTAGATATGAGGAAGCATTGGATTCAAAATGTCAAAGCTTAGCTTTACTTTGCTTTTATGCTTTAAATTATGGTGTGCCTAAGCTCCGCATCTGTACTCTAATACATCAAAGTGGGGTCCAGGGAATAAAATTAAAAAAAAATGTTGACAAATCGAGTAGAAAATACAAAATAGAGTTTCCAAACTATACACCAAACATCAAAGTGTAGTTTTGATGAATAAGCAAGTTAGAATACTGGGAGACCCACATCTATTTCTTCCTTATGACGGTATCCATCAAAGTGTAGTATTGATGGAGATTAACTTGCTGTAGAAGCATAAAGGCTGATTCTCATTTACGAACAACTGTTTAGGAACAAAGCCTGTTTCTTCTTCAAGTGTTGATGTAGGGAACGATTATAGGGATGAATTCAGTTAGGCAATTACCACAACCTTCCACTGACTTGTTGATTCTCTAGAAAGAATACCAAGAACAATAGGGAACTAAACACAGCAAGAGAAAATCTCTAGAACTGATCCAAAATTCTTATTATAAAAAAAAAAAAATCGATTTTCTCCTATTACAATCACCAATTTATAAAGAAAAAGAACATCAAATTTACCTGAAACATGACTTTCTCCTATTACAATGACCCTTATAAAAGTACTTGGGGCATTAGAAAGACCGAAAGGCATCACCAGCCATTCGTATAGGCCCTCGCGCCTCTTGAAGGCTGTTTTCCATTCGTCTCTCGGGCGAATCCGAATTTGATGGTAACCACTCTTAAGATCAAGTTTACTGAACACCTTGGCTCCACATAGCTGACCCAACAAGTCATCCAACTGAGGAAAACGGTATTTGACTGTTATCTTATTTATGGCTCTACTATTGACACACATGCGCCAACTACCATCTTTTTTGGCATGAGTAGTGCAGATACTGTGCATGGACTAAGACTCTCCTGGATGTGACCCTTGGAAAAAAGTTCTTCTACTTGGCAACGAAGTTCCTCGTGTTCTTTTGGGCTCATACGGCAGTGTGTGGTCGATTAGGAAGGTTGGAGCCCGGTACCAAGTCAATCTGGTGTTGTATACGGTACTACCAATGACTGTCTTTGATCGCCCGGGACATATTCCTCTTGCGGTGGGTCATCACTATGGGTATCGAACACAAGATCTTGTTTGAAGTCCCCAAATTGCTCATCAGTATGGTCTTCGCCTTCGATAAACAACCCTTTGCCTGTTCTATCACCCTTCATGCATTCAGCTGCTCGGTGGCCTGTTTCGCCACACTTGAAGCACTTGGTACCCGAGATGGATGCTCTATGTAACCGTCCAGTGACATTCGGCTTACTAGCAGCACCCTGTTGGCCTGGTGCACGACTCGTGGACTGTGTGCCAACAGTATTTTGTCTTACAAGCAGCATTTTGTTTTGGCAGCTCGCATTAGTGTCGTTCCACGGAAGATTACCGCCCCTCCGACTCATCTGGTTTTCAAGATGTGCTACGGAGACTGAGTATGGATCAAACAGATTGAGAGCGTCCTGAAATTGTTGTCGCATCCCTCCAATGTACCAAGATACCAGTTGTTCGTCTGTTTCTGCCAGGTCATTGCACACTACTAACTGGTAAAATTTTGTGGTGTATTCATTGACTGATTTAGCACCTTGTCGGAGGTTTTGAAGACGTTGGTACAATGCCCTGGCGTAGTTATGAGGCAGGAATGTCAAGCACGTGTTCTTTTGAAGTTTCTCCCACGAAACAAGTTTTGTTTTTTCATGTCGAGCTTGAGCAAGTTTGTTTTGATGCCACCAAGCAGCGGCTCTCCCATGAAACCTCGTTGCTATCTGTTGAACACGCTTGTTATCGTGAACCTCTTTGAAGTCGAGAACCTCCTTGACAGTATTAACCCAATCAAGGAATTCCTCGGGTTGCAAACCCTGATGGAATTCGGGTATTTCTACCTTCAACCCGAACTCCCATCGCCTCGATTCACGATTTTGTATAGGATTTTCAACCACCGCCCTCGTTCGCCTGTGTTTTTGTTCGGCAAAGGGTTATCAAGATCATCACCGATATCTTCCTCCTCCACATAACGTAAGGTGATTCTGTCGTTGGACAGTCAAGGTAGCCACCTGCTGTGACAGTGCCGTAAACCGTGCTTCAAACTGTTGTGCCAATCGCGCTATATCATCACGTTCGATTACCTCTTCTAGCGGAACTTCACGAACACTAGGACGTCTTCCACGCGGCATGGTGCAGGAAACAACGCAGGGTCTAATACCAACTGATGTAGGGAACGATTATAGGGATGAATTCAGCTAGGCAATTACCACAACTTCCACTAACTTGCTGAGTCTCCAGGAAGAATACCAAGAACAATAGGGAACTAAACACAACAAGATAAAATCTCTAGAACTGATCCATAATTCTTATTATAAAAAAAAATTGATTTTCTCCTATTACAATCACCAATTTATAAAGAAAAAGAACATCAAACTTACCTGAAACAAGACTTTCTAAACTATAGTAAGGTTCCTATTTTAACCGAAATACTTTTAAGACTCTTTTAAGACTCTTTTACTTATTAATAAAGACATTCTAAAAGAAATGTAATTCAAACAAAATTAAAAGACTCGCTAGTACTGCTAAAACAATAAATAGCAACGACGCCAATTCAGATTTTGATGGAATCTGAATTAAAACGGCAAGTCCCTGCTGGGGCCATTCTTAGTTATTCCGGATGTTCCTCTTCGCGTGGGCTTTATTTGATCATACTGTACCAAATAATCTATTGCACGTTGTTGCACTGCATCAAGTGTTGATTCCTTTACCCGTGGGGTGAATAATGATTGCTAACATTATTTAGTTTGGGAGGAAGAAACAAAGCTTAAAGCAGAAATAACGGAATTCCAAGCTTTGCAAACACACCGGAATTTGAATAGCTCGTGCTTAGGGACTAAAAAGCTCGAGAGTGTGTGGAAGATGAATATCAATGGAGTCACTTCTTTTTACACTGTTTTGTTTTCTCAATTTCCTGCCCATGTTGAGTTGGTCTTCCATTGTGTTGTTTGTGATGGAGCGAGTAACTTTTTTTGTTTTATAGATAGACCAAATCTAGATTAGCCAGTTTCTAAACCTATTCACCCTAAGAAAATAGAAACACAAATTAGGACTTTGATACTATCTGTCAGATTCTAGTTTTATGTTACACCTAATTTTATAATTTGAAGTAGGACTTGTATTTTAAGGTAGAGAGTTTGGTCAAAAATGCTAGGAAACCAGGTTTTTGCAACCATGTTTTACAATTAGGTGATGTGGCGTGATCCCGAAAGAATGATGAAAGCCCCCAAAAGTTTGTGTACCTCGAGGTATTAAAAAAACTCTTCTGATAATGCCATATCATCTTAGTTGCAAAACCTGGTTCCCTAGCCTCACTCGAAAGTGACACTTGGAGGAAACACAAAATTTTAATTTTTAAAATGCTTGGAAGAATCAATTCTGCAGATACACTTGCTTTTCCTGATTGATAATCATGTTACTAAGTAGGCAACAATGAGTGACTGTTTAATACAGATTTTAAGTATGGAATAAACTATTTTCTGCGGAGATATATAGGATAACCTGTGTTTTGGCCAAGACCACCAGGTACAAATGAACATTATCAACTTGCCATTTCCTCTTACAAACCCATACCCGGATAACTGAGTGAATGTTTAAATGCATATACCACACTTCGAATGAATGGGTATGTGATATCTAATAAAACAATTGCGGACAATAAGTTAGCACCCCAAACACCAGCATGCCCCAATGCCATTTGAAGCACATCAGTTCTAGGACTTGATTCAAGGTAGATGCCTAGAGCATAAGCCCAGATAGTAGCAATCACCGAGAGGAAAAATCCAAGACAACCAACAAGGAGCTTCAATGGCAAAGACAGGTAGTAATCTCTTATGTTAAAGACCGATAAGTGAGCGGAGAGAGCTGCTCCTAGACTTAATAGTGACGAAAACAACGCAAGTGAAACGAAGAACAAGTATTGAATGAAGTATTTTCTGTGGAGAAATATAGCATAACCTGTGTTTTCGTCAAGACCACCAGGTACGTTGAAGGCTGCTTGGAAATTGATGGCAGCAATCAGGGTGGAGATAACCGTTGACATATCGGACATGTCCTTAACCCATTTCTCTGCTTGCTTTTGAAGATTTTCATGAGTAACACTAAATAGTTCTTCAGCTGTATGGCCACCGAAGTTTCTTAGATGAAGTAGGTGCTGGGGTAAGAGCCGTTCAACTTGCTGCATGTTTACATACATCAAGGTTAAAGATATGCCATATAAAATTAATTTAACACTATAACTAAAAGCCTTTTTTGTTGTTCACTGAAGATTAACAGATTTCAGTTGTTTGTGTATGCTGTTAACAATAAGACTTGAAATGTTAAATATGGCGAAATTACCTTGAACCAAAGCACCTCCCATGACATATGTTGAAAGGCTCCATGGATATATTTTGGTTTTTTACCCAACTTAGCTGCAAGATGCAAAGGTGTATTCCCATCCTTGTCAACCATGGCAACCATTTTAGCAATTGAGAAGTTTTTGGATTTCAAGAAGTGGAAAACTTGGTCGCTCCGATGTTCAACCACTAAATGCATTATGTTCTTGTTATCCTCATCAACTGACTCCATCTTCTCGGGAAATTCTTGAATAATCTTCTCAACAACCTCAATAATCCCGTGCTTACTAGCTAGTAAAAGGCACTCTTTGATGTCAATTTTGTCTGGCACGTCACTTGACCTGTGTGATGTGATCAATTGTTTTGTCAACTTTAGTGCACAAGCATGCTTACGCTTTGCATCGTCAACTATTCTTATCCATGTGCACCCTGCAATATTTAAGACATGGTTTTTAATTGCCTGCAAGATGATGAGAACTTTGAAATAAAGAGTCTTTCATGCCGAATCCCCATCATATCATGTTGATTCGACACCTTGGTTATACACTTATATTCAGAAGTGCGAGCTAGATAGGCTTTGTGATGATAATTGTCTCTAGTTGAGTTTCAGTCGAGTTTTAGCAGCAAATTACCTAGTAGTCTAATAAACACTAATCTAAATTGAACCAACAATAATAGGATTACAACAACTCTTAATGTACATCTGAATTCAAATAGCTGGAGTCCACCAATTGTAGCTCAGTTGGTTGGACATCTACTCTCCTTGTGAGAGGTTGCGAGTTTGAGATTCACTAATTGGGATTTTGTGAGTTCTAGCCTAATTATTTGGAGTACAGCTCCGCTGTTGATTAGCCTTCTAGTATTCCCCTACGGGGACATTGCCTTCGGGCATGGATTAAAAATAAATAAAAGAGTCAACTACCCAATTTTTTAAATTAAATTTTTTTTTTCAAATAGCTAGATATAATGTGAAAACATTTAGTTTGTATGATTGAAAGAAAGCTTATAAGCAATTTTAGGCTTTTAATTATATATCGAAATTCAAAATTAAAATACTTTTGGTCCTTCATTTGATAGGATCTTACTTACATCTAATGAGCCGTACGATTCCTGCAAGAAAATAATAAAATGTAATAAGTTCCTTAGAAAGAGAAAATATTTTCGTCATTGTTATGAAGCAATATTTATAGATGGAGTTTAATTGAGGGTTCTCAAGATAAACAATCTGAAAATCAACATTTGGGACAGTACCTAATTTCTCTGTCTTTCTGGTGATGGCGTTTATTGTCGGATAAGTATCATACGACGGAAGACCTGCTTAAAATGAAAAGTTACAAAATCATTACGGTAGTACTGCAAAATTAGGAAGCATCCACCCACCACCAATATCAATACATACAGACTTTCATCATTAGAATATGTGGAGTAAAAAATAAATATATAAAACACTATTTTTAAATTAGTTGTTCGATCTTTTTCTTCATGAATTTGATAGATTTGACATGCACCATGCATCATATGGTATAGAGGTGAAAAACCAAACGAATCTAAAATACTTGTTAGGCTGATAGTAGAATGAAAACCCCAGCTCACTTTCTAAAAAAAATAAAAAATAAAAAGAGAATGAAAAATTGACTTACATTTGTATATGACAATAGCTAATATGTCCACCAGAATGAATATGAAGTCGCCAATATTTTGATATGCATAAACAGTCCCACTCTTATATGAGGCTGGTGATTGAGCAACTAGATGATGAAGAGCTGTAATTCCCCGTTCATCATGAGCCCAAGCGAGTGAAGGGCACAACTCATTTATCTTTATTGCCAAACCTGATTTTTTTTTTTTTTTTTTACAGTTTTATCAATAGGAATATGAGTATCTGCTAGCTACTTCGTTTAGTAAATGAAATGAAAGATATATACCATAGAATTCACCAGCCACAGCTGCGTGGAGAATGGTAGAAAAATCACTTCTTATTAACACATTCTTATCACTGTTTTTCTCAAGAAGAAAGCATAGTATCTCCGTCTTCCCATAAGTCGCAGCCCAAAACAACGGTGTTTCTCCGTGAGAATTGTGTATAGAAACTAAGCTCTCCTCCTTTTCCACCATTGATGCAACAATTTCCATTGAACCGATCCTGACAGCTTCATGGAGTGCAGTGTTTCCATTGTGATTTTGTGCCAGAAGATGATAATTTTTTATTAATGAAAAGGATCGAAGAAGTCTAAGAACGATACCAGTGTGGCCATTGAGAATAAGTAGGTGAAGAATTGTGTCTCCGGATTCATTGACTGCTGAAGATTGTTGTGATGATGTGTAGAACTCATGGACAGCTCCCAATCTCCTGTAAATGATACTCTATGGGCATATTTGTTTACTGACATATCTGACGATGATTAGATTAGTTGTAGTAGACTTGGTTATTGGATAGAATGTTATAATATATTGGTAGAAAAACCAATAAGCTATTCATATAAATATTATTCCTTGCTTCATTTATTAGATATGAGGAAGCATTGGATTCAATGATGCCAAAGCTTAGCTTTGCCTTTATGCTTTAAAGTGCTAATTTATTAATTTTTAAAAAAAATTTAACTAAAATTAAAAGCTGTCAAAATTGAACTACAATAATTAAAATGATTTCAGACATATATCCCTATTTATATTGGGTAACAAAAGAATTGTCGAGATAAAAATTATTCTTATTGTCCTTTTCTGAGCAATAGGCTTAACACATACTGCCTCTGAACAGATGTTCTGTTTTTCTTCCCAAACTCTTTACTCCTTTTGTTCCATGACAATTATATCCCCTCCACTAGAGATCCGCGAATGAATAATTCATCTTGTTCTATACACTGAGAATCCACGAATGAATAATTCATATTCTTGAGCTATAAAAATAGATTGTTACATTTTTTTCAGATATGCGTTTGCTATCGAGATTTCCACCATCTGATTTGGATCCTTGTGTTCAGTGACCCAAAGTCTATGACTCCTGGGCCTGTAAATTGAAGGTTTTGTCCATCACAGTGACTGAAGTTTGAACAACTTTGTCATCTCTATCTCTTATCTTTCAAAGAAACTACTATGCAATTGCCTTCTTGACTTGATCACCGTTTACTTGACTCAAAGTCTTGCATAAGAGAGCAAGAAAATAATAGGCCTAGATTTCCACTATCTATCATGGATTTGGAACCTTGTGTTCATTGACCCAAAGTCTATGACTCCTTGGCCCGCAAATTGAAGGTTTTGTCTATCACAGTGAATGTGAAGTTTGAACAACTTTCTCATCTCTATCTCTTATCTTTCAAAGAAACTACTATGCAATTGCCTTCTTGACTTGATCACCGTTTACTTGACTCAAAGTCTTGCATAATAGAGCAAGAAAATAATAGGCCTAGATTTCCACCATCTGTCATGGATTTGGACCCTTGTGTTCATTGACTCAAAGTCTATGTTAAAAGTCTTTCCTAGTCAAGAACACGGAAGTTAACTCCTTGGCCCTGCTAATTGAGGTTTTGTCTATCACAGTGACTCTGAACTGAAGTTTGAACAACTTTCTCATCTCCATCTCTCATCTTTCAAATAAATTACAATGCAATTGCCTTAATGACTTGATCAGCGTTTTGTGATTCTTGTGTTCATTGACTTTGTAAATTTGGATCTTCTAGCTCTATACAAAATAGGCAATTGCCTTTGTTGACTTGATCTTCTAGCTCTAGACAAAGCAATCCAGATTTACAAAATAGGATGAAATGTAGAATTCCAGAAGTAGAACAGAATTTACAAAAATGGTCCATACCGAAAGTTTCTTGCAAACAAATTTACCTAGTTTCTCAGTCAATCATTTCTCAAAAATTTGAAGATCTAATAGATATTGTCGAACAGACAGTACCTCTTAATGGTTCTTTAGAATCAAAAGAATTGATTTCTACAAACACCCTTGAATTTCTCAGAAATCAAGATTACAAGTATATCTATATCGGTCTGATCCAAGTTGGCATCAAACCCCTTACAAGATCTGGCCTTGACACCTGTGCTTTAATCGCTCTTCGCGACTGTAGACACAATAGGTTCCATAATTCTCTGCTTGAAATTGCAGAATCTACCCTGGCCATGGGTCCAGTCTACTTTGACTGTTACCCCAATTTTTCAGTGTCTCTTAAGGATCCAAACGTCCTTGAAATACTAACCCTCAATATTCAGACCTCTGATTTAGACATGTTACCAGATTCTGAGCCTCTTGCTCTTATCTACAAAATCACATACAAAGCTTTGAAGACTCAATTGAGTACAAAAGCTTTGATGGAGTCTGAAAAGGGTTATACAATCTTTTTTCAGGCAAACAAAGACAAAACCAGTGTTATTGTCCCAAAGACAATTCATTGGAATCAAGTTACTCTTCCAGTAACTTGGCAGGTTCAATCAACTCCTAGAAGGCCTCCTCCTAGTTCGCTCAACCAAGTTCTGACTCTAGAAGATAGAACTGTTCAATTACAGTTTTCTGAAACTAGATTACAGCCTCTAGATTTCCAATCAGGACGTAGATCTGAATCATCATTTAAAACTGCTCATACTCAAATCCCTAGAACACCACCACCTGAAGATATTCCTCATCTTGATCTGGCTAATTTAAGGAATCATCCTTATTGTCCCCAGATCCCTGATATTCACATAATTATTACATAATATATCCCTTAATTTATACATGTTAGTGTTTCGATTATTATATTTTATAGTAATTATTTCGTTTTCATGTCTTTGTAGGAATTTGAGCGTAAACAATGAAATCATATTAAGGCGACAAGTTAAGGAACAACAATTAGTCGATTCTAACAGTGGTATGAAGCAGATGGTCACAAACCTAAACCCAACACCTAATTCATAACCTAAACCTAAAACCTAATTCATAACCTAAACCCAAACCCAATGCCAAGCCCAATCATACCCAAAGAATATTTTCCAAATTATCCCTTGATGAATCATCCCCTCATCTCATCCCTATTCATCTTGATCATTTTCTATAAATACAAAATAATAGGGTGAGAAATGGGGGAGGAAGAGAAGGGAAAATAAGAGAATTAGACAAAAATCAAAACCTCTTTTTCACAAGGTGATTCTCATCACCCTCACCACTCATCCATCTCTCACTCACTCAGCAATCACCTCCATCCTCCACCTCGCCACCACCATCACCCGAGCACCACCACCACCTCCGGACAGTCACCTCGCGACCACCGTGCGAGCACCGCCACCACCACGAAACAGGGGAGTGACAACCCTGTTTCACATCAGAGCCACCTCCATCACCGTCCCTGTCCTTTTTCCTGTACATCATCCATCGACCACCATCACCTCCGGACACCACATCATGAGCCCCCACCACCACGCCATGAAACAGAGCCTCACCACGGCTCTGTTTCGCCTCGCCACAACACCCTGTTCCTCCTCTTCTCTCGGACTCTTTTCGTTTTGAGCTCCTTCCTGCCTCCCTCTCTCGCGACCACCGTTAAAAATGGACCAAGCACCACCGCCACCACCTCGCGAGACAGAGCTCCCAAGCAGAAACAGGGAGTCCCTGTTCCTCATCCTCCTTCGCTTTTGTTGTGGTTTTCTCACTGTTTCCTCACCTTCTCTATTCTTTTGCAGGTTCTTGAGGCATTTGGAGGTCGAGGAGACTCGCGAGAAGCACGGAGGAAGGCGGAGCAGCGCCGCTGCTCGCTGGAGAAGACTGGGTACTTAGCAGTACTATAGCATATTGTAGCAGAGGCGGGAGAACTGGTCAAATTCTGTTTTTGGCTATTCACACCCTGATTCTGCTCTGTACCACCACATAGCGTTTTGGGAACATTTTTCTCGGGATTCATGTTCTGACCACCCGCTGATCTGCTGAGTACCACCACATCGAGTTTGTAACAAATTAAATGGGTTGCATAATTCATTTTGATTTATTTTACTGAATTGTGTGTTTAATTGTTAATTACAATTTATTTCTGAATTTTGATAAATTGCTTTCACCTTGCATGTTCGAGAAATTAAATTTGATATGTTTGGTAGTTAGAATTACCCTTTATCAATATTCAAAGCATGTGTTAAAATTATTAAGCTTAAACTTTGATTAAGTGTGCCTTAAAAAGACATTTAATACTTGGTAAGAGCGTATTTGCTTGAAATAATTTGTTAATGTTTGATAGAAACATGATATAAGTTGAATTGGATTTTAACGATCACATATTCGGTGTAAGCAA
Source organism: Berberis thunbergii (assembly GCA_003290165.1). Classification (NCBI taxonomy): domain Eukaryota; kingdom Viridiplantae; phylum Streptophyta; class Magnoliopsida; order Ranunculales; family Berberidaceae; genus Berberis; species Berberis thunbergii. The sequence continues at coordinate 46,934 of QNQO01001456.1, read as the reverse complement.
GGGATTCTCATCCCTAAAGCTTCTCGTTTTTAAATTCAGTAATTTAGATTTAAATAATTTTACTAACTCATTGGTGAGTCCAAGCCCACAAAACCCATCTCATCTATCTTTTATTTTATTTTTATTTTTTTATTTTTAATTTATATTTAGTTTAGTTTTAAAAACACTGTAACCCCATTTTCCATTTAAATTAGTTTAGATAATTTCTAAAATTCAATTTAATCCACCTTTCTCGTGGGATTGACCCGTACTTGCCGTTGTCTACCAGTTAGGCATCGTGCACTTGCGGTTATTACAAGTGGGCTGAATTAACATATTTATTTAGGTTAGTTAAATCCGCATCAATCCTGCAACCCATTTACAATCCTCCATCAGAACACCCTTCTGATAGATCTCCCACTCGCTCAAAGATGGCAGATCTTGCTCAATTAAACACACTTTCAACCAATTTTGTTTTAGATAAACAAAAAGTAAAAACAGAATTTTCTATGGATTACAATTCTGACAAACGTGCAGCATTTTATTCCCAAACTACTTCAGATGAAAGAAATAGTTTAGGAAAAATGTTTTATCAATTCTGTGAAGATATCAAAGATCATATGCCATTTTTAGAATGGTATGAATCTATTTATCTTTCACAATTGAATGTTGTCAAGAACTCTTCTAAATCGTGGCATCTGAAAAACAATTCTATTGTAGAATCAGTTTAACCACCTTTACAAGAAATTCATATACAAACCCAAGGACAGACTGTCATAGTCTCTCCTTTAAAAAATTCAACTTCTATTTCTGAATCTTCAGGAATTTCAAAGATTATTGAGCAGAATAATTATACAAATATTTTGCTTAATGAACTTGGTCAGCAATTGACTTCTTCTCCTGAATCAGATAATAAAAGTTCTACAAATAAAAACGTTAACAAACCAATCACGTTTTTTCAACCCTCTACAATTGAACAAAATGTTCTTTCTTCTCCTCCACACATCATGGAAGAGATTAATCGAAGACTTGTAGCTTTGAGTATTCAACCTTCACCTGTCTTCGAAAAGGTTTTAAATTCAAAGAGACAAATTAACACCTTGTCTCATATTGGTTTCGACAATTCTGATGATGAACCAGACGTCATGACTGAATTGGAAAATCATCAAAGTCTTGATCGACTTGAAGCAAATCCAATGCGTTCATCTCGTGTTCGTACCAATACTAATACAAATCCTCTACCAACTACTAGGTCATTTCAGATGCAAAACCTAAAGTCATTTCAGATTTTTACAAAGATGTTTTCCTAAAGAAAGTTATGCAGCAAAATGAGGCTAACAATCCTTTTTGGAAAAGGAAATTTCTTTCAGAATTACCTCCTGTTTTCGCAAATATCATTAGTGATAAGTTGCGATCTGAATACAATGGTGATATTCCTTTTGAAAGACTTACATATGGAGACCTTATTGCTAAGATCAATGAAGTTGCTCTGCAACTTTACAATGATATCCGCCTCAAAGCCTAACTTAAAAGACAAAACATTTATGGTTCTAATGAACTTGGATCTTTTTGTCAACAGTATGGTTTTGAGCCCTTAGCAAACCATTTCCCTTAGTCCTCCAAACAAAAGTATAGGTCCAATCCGACCCGATACTTTATGTCCAAAAAGAAATATGGCCCAAAACAAATTAAGCAATTTAACAACTATTACAAAAAGCCCACTAAGCACGACACGCACAAGACTACTCATTTTTGTCAACAGGCTTACAAAGAAGATAGAAAATGAATAACAGGAGAGAAAAGAAGATAGAAAAATAGAAACATACAAACAAAATAATAAACAACTGTAAATACAACTAAATTTTCAAATTTCATTTCTTTAAACTATTCAAGAAAGCGGTGCCGATACTAGGTTTCAGCTAGTATAACAAGATGCTCACCCAAGAATAGATCTTAGAAATGTTTTGATAAAAAGAAAGAAGAAGATAAACAATAATGCATGATTTATCGATATTGAAAATAAGAAATTACAGAGGAAAGACTTAGGAGATAGAGATAGAAACTTACAAGTAAAGAGGGAGAGAACTAATGGGTTACATAGGGAAATTTCCAGATACTAAACTAAGGGGGAGAGACTGGCTCTTATAGCCTTCATTTAATTACAAAAGATGAGAAGATAAGCTTCTCGTGACATGGTGGAGTGGGTGAGATGTGGACGTCTCGTCCTTTGTAATGATGGAGCGGTGGAAAAGCAAAGATGTCTTTGTCTTGTAGCCTTATAGTGGTTGGAATAGTTGAAGATGCTTTCAACTTTTGACTTTGAGTGGTTGAACAATGATTTTCACGTGATTGTAGAGACATGATGATGTTTGGCCGAAAATAACCTTGGCTTGTTGCGAAAGAAAACTTTGTAGGCATTATGCAAAGTCATGATGACTTAGGACATAATGATGCTTGTAGGGTCTTGTAGGATAAATTCATGCATGTGACAGCCAGATGCCAAAGCAGTCATCTTCATTGAGAGGCACTGTTGGAGCTTCGTCTTCGTCTGAGTCTTTTGCACAGATTTTGGACATGGTTTCCATCAGTTGCGTTTTTGTAGGTTTCCCTTGGAGCGACTTCTTGATGAACTGTCAAAGAAGTTTTGCTTCTGAAGGAACTTGTATTGGATTGACAAGAGGCTGAGCAAGAAGTTGATATTTTCCTGAAAAGAATCTTGTAACAACATCCTTTGTAGCATGGGTGTGATCAAAAGATGACCACCACTCGACTTTGTAACGACGACAGATCCAGAAAGGAGCCTGCATTGATTGGCTTGGACCAGGAAGAGCTTGGACAATGTAATCCCAACAGCAAATCCAGGAGAGATGAAATTTTACAAAAAACCAAAAAGATAGTATCTGTTGTGGTACTAGAATTGGAGGATTGAACTTGGATTTGAAAACTTGTCATCCTTCATTGACAGACGAAGGCAAGATGTCTTGTAAATGACCAAAATGATTCCACCATTGATGTTGGAGCCAAATAGGAACAGACCTTTGTGAAAACTTGTGGAGAAAAGAAAGAACCATGAATGGGAACAATTTTGAGAAAAACAAAAAGGCTCTGGACCAAGCTTGCTTGTAGTCCAGATAATTGTAGGAAGCAGGGAGGTAATTAACTGAAAACTTCTTACGAAAGTGAGGATGTTGCTTCCTATCGGCCTCAGATAACACCTTCAAAATTTGACATTTGGAGTGAGATATCTTCTCAGGATGAAAAGGATCTCGATGATGAGTAATCATCACTGAGTCAGTGTCGACCAGGATGAACTCATAGAACTCTTGGGTTTTGAGGATGCCAGATTCCTCAAAAAGGGCATTTGTATTGAAAAGATTTCTAGCAATTGCATGGGTATCATTTGTAAGCGAATAAAAATAGGGTTCGATCATTGTGATTGGATCCAAACAAGGCTTTGTAAGATAAGGCTTGGGAGAAGGAGCTTGTACCTTTGGAAAGCTTGTCATAACAGAACTTGATTCTTCTGCTGTGTTTGTAAGAGGCTGGTAAGGATTTATAAGAGACAAAGCATAAGAAAGAGGAGTCTTGGGCTATGAAGCAGAAGGCTTCATAGCATACTAGGCTTTGGATTAAGGTTTTGGAGGTTGTTGAGGACGAAATGAGGAAGAGGATTGAGAACTCATTTTTGTAAGAATTCTCTTGTCAGGAAATCTGCAAGAGAGTTATCTACTCCTTTTATATACTCAATATCAAAGTCGAAAGCAGACAAAAGACTTTGCCATCTGGCAAAAATCTGTTTTGAAACAAAATTTAAACATCTTTGGTAAGAATTTCTTTTGCAGATTTGAAATCGACTCGTAATAAAAACTTTTGATTAAATAAATCATCTTGAAATTTCATGATGCACAAAACAATTGATAAAACTTTTTTTTGACAGTTGAATAATTGATTTGAGCAGAATTCCAAATACCATAATGGTATTGGACAAATTGTATTTGTGTAGACTCAGGAAGACGCTGTTTAAAGATACCGCCATAACCTTGGTTAGACGCATCTGTTTCTACGATCTTAAAAGCTTCAGGACTTGAGATCCCTAGACAAGGAAGACTCTTTACTTGGGCTCTGACTTGACGAACTATTTGGGAATGGGCTTCAGTCCATGGGCTTGGGTTAGACTTAAGTCTTGCATACAAAGGCTTAAGTAAAACTCGAAGGTTTTTGTAAAAATCAGCAACATAATTTAAAGATCCTAAAAATCTTTGTAATTGATTCTTGTCTTTGATTTCATCAGGGAATTTATCAGCAAACTCTATGGCTCTAGAGATTGGTGTGATCATCCCAAAATGGATTTTGTGGCCTAAAAATCTGACATTTGTTTGAAAAAGGTCAATTTTTGTGGGAGAAAGAACTAAACCATTTTCTTAGATAATTTTTTAAAATTGATACAAGTGTTTCCAATGGCCGTCCAAGGAGGAGGAGAAGACCAGTATATCATCGATATACACGATTGTAAAATGGGAGAAGGGAGTAAAAATATCATTCATGATATTTTGAAATTCACTTGGTGCATTCTTGAGGCCAAAAGGCATCACATTCCTTTCGTAATGGCCGAAAGGAACATTGAATGCTGTTTTGTAACGATCATGGGGATGGATCTGGATTTGCCAAAATCCAGATTTGAGATCAAACTAAGAGAAAACACGTGCTGAGTGTAATCTCTTAATGAGATATATTCTGTTAGGTATGAGATACCTAATCCATTGTAAAACCTTGTTCAAAGGCTTGTAATTGATAACAAGGCAAGGAGAGCCTCGTTCGAGTTCAGCCGCTTTTCTGACATAGAAAGCTGCACAACTCTATGGGGATTTGGAATGATGAATTAATTGCTTGGAAAACAAACTCTGAATCTCAGTTTTGCAAAATTCCATTAATTCGGAATTCATTTGTATAGGACGGGCTTTGGTTGGAATCCTGGATTCATTGAAAGAAAGATCATATGGTAAACGAACCACATGGCGATGATGATTCCAAAAAGCATTGGGAAGGTCAGAACAAAGTTCTGCGAAGACAATTGTTCTTTAAAATGAAAATTTCGTGATTGTATCTGTGTGTTTTTTAGTTGATCATCGATTCTTCGATAAGCAATTTCATTTTTGAGAAAAAAACAAATGTTGTTTTTTTGAGAAATGAAATTAAGAAAATATTTGTCAATTTTGAAAGAATTGATTTCAGCAGTTTTGTTTTGCATAAGAATTTGAAGATAATCTTATTACCAAGGATATTAGTAGAAATACCTACATTTGTAATATCGAACGGATAAAGTGTGATTAAGAATGGAGTGCCCAAAATAATCTTTTGAGACATATCCTTAACTAACAAAAAATCTTGTTGAATACAAATTTTTTCTTGGCAAATATGAGCGCCAACCAGTTTATACTGAACATCTAATTTACTATTGGTAGTAAAAAGTTGTTGAGTAGTTTTCTCATAATATTGAGAAGGGATAACACCTTCAACAATACAGTTTAAATTAGCACCAAAATCAACAAGGGCAAAGGTATTTACTGTGAAATTCTTAATGATAAGAGTCACATTAATATACCATTTATGGAATTTAAATTGTTGAGAAAAGCTGGCTCATCAGCGATTGCTGGTTGTTTTCCAAGATTGGAAGAAGAAGGGATATCAGGAACAGAAATTGAAGGTTAAGCCTGTTGGTTCAACAACTGTTGAGTAAGCCTGGTTTGACCTTGCTTTAGCTGGACAATTTCTTTTTTCATGATGTTTACTTATGCTTGTAAATCAGGAATAGAAACGGAATTTTGAATCTATTGATGATATCTTGGTGGTTGTAAAAAGGATTGATCACTTCAGGATCAGATTTGTGAGTTATTGTATTTTTTATATGAGTCAAATACTCAGTTTTGAGTTTAGGATCATCAATACGATCAACAAAGTCTAAAAGAATACTTGATTCTTTTTTCTTTGAGAGCATATTAATAGTGTTTAATGCATTGCATGTACATGCTTTGGCACAATGATCCTGATCAGAATCTTCATTGTCAGAAAAATCGGATTCATAACGCATTTGATAGACCTGAAGGTCATCATCAGATGGGTTAGATTCAGACTCAGAATTGAGAAGAATTGTGGTGAACATTTGCTTAATGTTTTCATCAGCGTCAAGCTCGTGAATTCTTTGGGCTGCTCTACAATTCTTTGCATAATGACTCGGCTTACCACATTTGAAACAAATGGGTTTTTGAACAATTGGGCCTTTGTGTTTTGAAAAATGAGTAGTCTTGTGCGTGCCGTGCTTAGTGGGCTTTTTGTAATAGTTGTTATATTGCTTAATTTGTTTTGGGCCATATTTCTTTTTGGACTTAAAGTATCGGATCGGATTGGACCTATACTTTTGTTTGGAGGACTTAGGGAAATGGTTTGCTAAGGGCTCAAAACCATAATGTTGACAAAAAGATCCAAGTTCATTAGAACCATAAATGTTTTGTCTTTTAAGTTAGGCTTTGAGGCGGATATCATTGCAAAGTTGCAGAACAACTTCATTGATCTTATCAATAAGGTCTCCATACGTAAGTCTTTCAAAAGGAATATCACCATTGTATTCAGATCGCAACGTATCACTAATGATATTTGCGAAAACATGAGGTAATTCTGAAAGAAATTTCCTTTTCCAAAAAGGATTGTTAGCCTCATTTTGCTACATAACTTTCTTTAGGAAAACATCTTTGTAAAATCTGAAATGACTTTAGGTTTTGCATCTGAAATGACCTAGTAGTTGGTAGAGGATTTGTATTAGTATTGGTACGAACACGAGATGAACGCATTGGATTTGCTTCAAGTCGATCAAGACTTTGAAGATTTTCCAATTCAGTCATGATGTCTGGTTCATCATAAGAATTGTCGGAACCAATATGAGACAAGGTGTTAATTTGTCTCTTTGAATTTGAAACCTTTTCGAAGACAGGTGAAGGTTGAATACTCAAAGCTACAAGTCTTCGATTAATCTCTTCCATGATGTGTGGAGGAAAAGAAAGGGCATTTTGTTCAATTGTAGAGGGTTGAAAAAATGTGATTGGTTTGTTAATGTTTTTATTTGTAGAACTTTTATTATCTGATTCAGGAGAAGAAGTCAATTGCTGACCAAGTTCATTAAGCAAAATATTGGTATAATTATTCTGCTCAATAATCTTTGAAATTCCTGAAGATTCAGAAATAGAAGTTGAATTTTTTAAAGGAGAGACTATGACAGTCTGTCCTTGGGTTTGTATATGAATTTCTTCTAAAGGTGGTTAAACTGATTCTACAACAGAATTGTTTTTCAGATGCCACGGTTTAGAAGAGTTCTTGACAACATTCAATTGTGAAAGATAAATTGATTCATACCATTCTAAAAATGGCATATGATCTTTGATATCTTCATAGAACTGATAAAACATTTTTCCTAAACTATTTCTTTCATCCGAAGTAGTTTGGGAATAAAATGTTGCACGTTTGTCAGAATTGTAATCCATAGAAAATTCTGTTTTTAATTTTTGTTTATCTAAAACAAAATTGGTTGAAAGTGTGTTTAATTGAGCAGGATATGCCATCTTTGAGCGAGTGGGAGATCTATCAGAAGGGTGTTCTGATGGAGGATTGTAAATGGTTTGCGGGATCTAGGGACAATAAGAATGATTCCTTAAATTAGCCAGATCAAGATGAGGAATATCTTCAGGTGGTGGTGTTCTAGGGATTTGAGTAGGAGCAGTTCTGAATGATGATTCAGATCTACGATCTGATTGGAAATCTAGAGGCTGTAATCTAATTTTTCTAGTTTCAGAAACTGTAATTCAACAGTTCTATCTTCTAGAGTCTGAACTTGGTTGAGCGAACTAGGAGGAGGCTTTCTAGGAGTTGATTGAACCTGCCAAGTTACTGGAAGAGTAACTTGATTCCAATGAATTTTCTTTGGGACAATAACACTAGTTTTGTCTTTGTTTGCCTGAAACAAGATTGTATAACCCTTTTCAGACTCCATCAAAGCTTTTGGTCTCAATTGAGTCTTAATCGCTTTGTAGGTGATTTTGTAGATAAGAGCAAGAGGTTCAGATCTGGGTAACATGTCTAAATCAGAGGTCTGAATATTGAGGGTCAATGTTTCAAGGACGTTTGGATCCTTAAGAGACACTGAAAAATTAGGGTAATAGTCAAAGTAGACTGGAACCATGGCAAGGCTAGATTCTGCAATTCCAAGCTGAGAATCATGTAACTTATTGTGTCTATAGTCACGAAGAGCGATTAAAGCACAGGTGTCAAGGCCAAATCTTGTAAGGGGTTTGATGCCAACTTGGATCAGACCGATATGGATGTACTTGTAACCTTGATTTCTGAGAAATTCAAGGGTGTTTGTAGAAATCAATTCTTTTGATGCTAAAGAACCATCAAGAGGTACTGTCTGTTCGACAATATCTATCAATCTCAATAAAATTCGAAAAAAATTAAAACAAGATCAGAATAAGATCGAAATCGTGAGATAAAATGCCCACCCCTAACTCTTATTGTCTTTTAAGTGATTGTTATCGTATTTCTTTTAGATAAAGAAGGGAAGATCAATATACAAGTACCACTCTTCATGGTCTCTGCCACACAAAACTTTCTTCTTATACTTTTGGAACAATGGAAGAAGCACAATCCTTTTAGCTCTGATTATTGTCTCTCCTTGCAAGTTTGATATGGCTGTGTGTCCTCCCACCTTCATTAGTCTCATCCCATCTCATTAATTTATTAATTTATCCATTTTGGGTAGTTTTTTCAGCAAAAAATCTTGAGAGTTAGGTCCGCGTCAGACCAGCCGCCTGGCGCTTTAAAAAAGATTGTTCTTCCAGATCTTACTAAAAACACAGCTTGATGTGAAATTTCATACATGAATCAAACATTTAATTAAATTTTAGATTGATTTGTGCTCAAATAGTGGACCCTAATAATTGAAAAAGAGATGAAAGGGAAAGATAATGTAAGATAGGAACTCAAGTCTTTGAGAACCTTATGGATTATTCGATTGTGTTGTGTGATCTGTGGATGGCTTTGTTTGGGAGGGAACAAGTCCTGTTTTCCAAGTCCCAATCTTGCAAATTGCTTTGCTTCTACTGTATAACAAGAAAAATCAAGTACACCCACCGGGCCACCCCTCCCCAACTCTATTGGCACCAAAAATGAGTACAAGGGCAGCTACCGTACCGCCCTGTGACCTAACAGATTACGACTAATTGCTTCATGTGGAACTAATTAACAAGCACACATGGAAGGAAAAGAAAGAAAAAAAGTGTGGCGCCATGCTTAATTTGTAGGTTTCCTTGGACATTAGCTACATTGGTTAATCACATAAAGGCACCAAGCCTCTAACCTTGTTGAAAGTTCTAACCGAACTAATTAAGGACATGGTATTTCAGTTCATACTCGTGGTCTAGTGAAACTGCCACTCTCGAGCATGTTTCATAGATTGGATTGCACACGACCTGCTATGGTGAAAAGATGCATTTAATGGTTCTGTGATTCAATAAAATCTCTGTCTCAAGAGTCAAGATTATAAAATTTAGGCCTATTATTTTCTTGCTCTCTTATTTAATGGTTCTGTGGTTAAACTCCTAAGTCTTTGTTCTATAACCCTCTCCCAAAATTTCATCGTATGACTCATAAGCTTTATCCCTCTATAGTTCGAGCAAGTCTGGATATCCCCTTTGTTCTTATAAATTGGTACCACAATGCCATGCCTCCATAAATCTGGCATTTTTCTAGTTTCCAAAATCCTATTAAAGAGCTTAGTTAGCCATTGAATCCCAACTTCTCCCAGATTCCATGCTTTAATTGGTATATCATCCGGTCCAACGGTCTTCCCTGTCTTCATTCTTTTTAAAGCTTCTCTCACTTCTGTGGCACTAACTCTGCGATGGAACACGCGATCTCTCCCTTCCTGTGAAGCATACCCCTTCAAGTTTAACTCCCTACATGTGTTCCATTGAGTAGGTTTCAAAAGTAATCCTTCCATCTATCTAAAATAGCTTTATCATGCATTAAGACTCTCCCATCCTTATGCTTAACACACTTAATATGACTCAAGTCCCTAGTTTTTCGTTCTCGAGCCTTCGCTATCTTGAAAATATCATTCTTCCCTTCCTTCGTACCTAGCCTATTATAAATAGCATCATACGCTCTCTTCTTAGCTTCCCCTACTGCTCTACTACTCAACTTCTTAACCTGCTTATAAAGCTCATAAAACTCTAGGCATCTATCTTTTTGCCACGCCTTAAAGCATCTTTTCTTTTCCGCAATGATTTGTTGCACATCCGTGTTCCACCACCATGTCTCCTTGCCATAAAAACCTCCTCTTTTGACCTATCCTAACTCTTCCTTCTTATATCCTGACCGTCCCTTTATAAAATCTAGGCCTATTATTTTCTTGCTCTCTTACGCAAGACTTTGAGTCAAGTAAACGGTGATCAAGTCAAGAAGGCAATTGCATAGAAGTTTCTTTGTAAGATAAGAGATAGAGATGAGAAAGACTGTGATAGACAAAACCTTCAATTTGCAGGCCAAGGAGTCATAGACTTTGGGTCAATGAGCACAAGGGTCCAAATCCATGATAGATAGTGGAAATCTAGGCCTATTATTTTCTTGCTCTCTTATGCAAGACTTTGAGTCAAGTAAACGGTGATCAAGTCAACAAGGCAATTGCATAGTAGTTTCTTTGAAAGACAAGAGATAGAGATGAGAAAGTTGTTCAAACTTCAGTCACTGTGATAGACAAAACCTTCAATTTGCGGGCCAAGGAGTCATAGACTTTGGGTCAATGAACACAAGGGTCCAAATCCATGATAGATAGTGGAAATCTAGGCCTATTATTTTCTTGCTCTCTAGTGGAGGGAATATAATTGTCATGGAACAAAAGGAGTAAAGAGTTTGGGAAGAAAACCAGAACATCTGTTCAGAGGCAATTTAATGACGAAAATCTGTATGTATTGATATTGGTGGTGGGTGGATGCTTCCTAATTTTGCAGTACTACCGTAATGATTTTGTAATTTTTCATTTTAAGCAAGTCTTCCGTCGTATGATACTTATCAGACAATAAACGCCATCATCAGAAAGACAGAGAAATTAGGTACTGTCCCAAATGCTGATTTTCAGATTGTTTATCTTGAGAACCCTCAATTAAACTCCATCTATAAATATTAATATTGCTTCACAACAATGACGGAAATATTTTCTCTTTCTAGGAACTTATTACATTTTATTATTTTCTTGCAGGAATCGTACGGCTCATTAGATGTGAGTAAGATCCTATTAAATGATGGACCAAAAGTATTTTAATTTTGAATTTCGATATATAATTAAAAGCCTAAAAGTGCTTATAAACTTTCTTTCCATATCAATCTAACCCCGGGCACATATTTCAAATTTTTTTTATATCCGTTTTACTTTTATGCTTGATAGATCAAACCTAGACAATTTTCAATCAGACAAACTAAATGTTTTCACATTATATCTAGCTATTTGAATTAATTAGATATCACATACCCATTCATTCGAAGTGTGGTATATGCACTTAAACATTCACTCAGTTATCCGAGTACGGGTTTGTAAGAGGAAATGGCAAGTTGATAATGTTCATTTGCACCTGGTGGTCTTGGCCAAAACACAGGTTATCCTATATATCTCCGCAGAAAATACTGTATTCCATACTTAAAATCTGTATTAAGCAGCAGATTGGAATCCTGCTACAAGTAGAAGTCACTCAGTGTTGCCGCCTACTTTTTCTTTTTGTCTTTTATTATTTATATGAATGGCTACTTAGTTTTCCTACAAATATATTATTTATTCAAACATTCTACAACAACAACGATCATCCTAAGATATGTCAGTGAACCGAGATGCACATAGAGCATCATTTACAGGAGATTGGGAGATTGTCCATGAGTTCTATACATCACAACAATCTTCAGCAGTCAATGAATCTGGAGACACAATTCTTCACCTACTTATTCTAAATGGGCACACTGGTATCGTTCTTAGACTTCTTCGATCCTTTCATTAATAAAAATTATCATCTCCTGGCACAAAATCACAATGGAAACATTGCACTCCATGAAGCTGTCAGGATCGGTTCAATGGAGATTGTTGCATCCCTGGTGGAAAAGGAGGAGAGGTTAGTTTCTGTACACAATTCTCACGGAGAAACACCCTTGTTTTGGGCTGCGACTTATGGGAAGATGGAGATACTACGCTTTCTTCTTGAGAAAAACAGCGATGAAAATGTTCTCATTAGAACAAGTGATTTTTCCACCATTCTTCATGCAGCTGTGGCTGCTAAATTCTATGGTATGTTTCATTTTCCTTTACAAAACAAAAATGTCAAGAATTCTGTAATTTATTGTCACTGCTTGGGCAGCAGATACTACTTATATTCCATTATTAATAAGAAACAATTTGGTTTTATAATATTGAGAAATTAAAAATAGTTGTTGATTTCTAAAATTGTAAAAATCAGGTTTGGCAATAAAGATAAATAAATTGTGCCCTTCACTCGCTTGGGCTCGTGACCAACGGGGGATTACAGCTCTTCATATCATAGCTCAATCACCGGCCTCATTTAGGAGTGGAACAGTTTACACATATCAACATATTGGTGCATCTTCTCCATTCATTCCGGCGGACATATTCGCAATTCTCATTTACATGTGTAAGTCAATTTTTCATTTTTCTATCCATATAATACGTATTTTTAGATTCATATTCTAATAAAATAAATTTTTAATTGTTGGTGGGTTGGGTGCTTCATAAGTTTGCATTACTGTGTAATGATTTTGTAACTTTTCTTTTAAGCAGGTCTTCCTTCCTATGATAATTATCCTGCCAGAAAGACATCGATAACAGGTACTTTGACATCATCTCAATTAAATGTTGATTTTCCGATTGTTTATCTTATGTAATTTCGTTGTGACAATGACAATGACGGAAGTATTCTCTCTTTCGAGGAACTTATTACATTTTTATTATTTTCTTGCAGGAATCGAACGGCTCATTAGATGTGAGTATGATCCTATCAAAAGACTGACCACAAGTATTTTAATTTTGAATTTTGAAGCAATTATCATGAGAAAGCCCATCTAAATTGCACCTCAGAATATATGAAACTGACTAACGAAAGGTTTAGAAAATCGTGCCTTATATATTGCAGGGATCCCATGGATAAAAATAATTGACGATGCAAAGCGTAAGCATGCTTGTGTACTAGAGTTGACAAAACAATTGATAACATCGCACAAGTCAAGTGGGATGCCAGAAGAAATTGTCATCAAAGAGTGCCTTTTTCTGGCTAGTAAGCACGGGATTATTGAGGTTGTTGAGAAGATTAGTCAAGAATTTCCTGAGATGATGGAGTCGATTGATGAGGATAACAAGAACATAATGCATTTAGTGGTTGAACATCGAAGCGAACAAGTTTTCCACTTCTTAATGAAATCCAAAAACTTCCCTATTGCTAAAATGGTTGCCATGGTTGACAAGGACGGGAACACACCTTTGCATCTTGCAGCTAAGTTGGGTAAAAAACCACTGTATATTCAGGGAGCCTTTCAACAAATGCAATGGGAGGTGCTCTGGTTCAAGGTAATGTCACCATGTTAACATTTCAAGTCTTATTGTTAACAGCCTACGCAACAACTGAAATTGGTTAACCTTCAGTGAACAACAAAAAAGGCTTTTAGTTATAGTGCTAAATTAATTTTATACGGCGCGCATATCTTTAACCTTGATGTATGTAAACATGCAGAAAGTTGAACGGCTCTTCCCCCAGCACCTACTTCATCTAAGAAACTTCGGTGGCCATACAGCTGAAGAACTATTTAGTGTTACTCATGAAAATCTTCAAAAGAGCGCAGATGAATGGGTTAAGTGCATGTCCAATATGTCAACGCTTATCTCCACCCTGATTGCTGCCATCAACTTCCAAGCAGCCTTCACCGTACCTGGTGGCCTTGACCAAAACACAGGTTTTCCTATATTTCTCCAAAGAAAATACTTCATTCCATACTTGTTCTTCCTTTCAATTGCGATGTTCGCATCCCTTATAAGTCTAGGAGCTGCTCTCTCCGCTCACTTGTCGGCCTTTAACATAAGAGATTACTACATGTCTTTGCCAGTGAAGCTCCTTGTCGGTTGTCTTGGATTTTTCCTCTCAGTGATTGCTACTATCTGGGCTTATGCTCTAGGCATCTACCTTGAAACAAGTCCTAGAACTGATGTGCTTCAAATGGCGTTGGGGCATGCTGGTGTTTGGGGTGCTAACTTATTGTCCGCAATTGTTTTATTAGATATCACATACCCATTCATTCGTAGTGTGGTATATGCACTTAAACATTCACTTAGTTATCCGGGCTCGGGTTTGTAAGAGGAAATGATAAGTTGATGATGTTCATTTGTCCGCAATTATTATTTATTTTCTATAGGGAAAATAGCAAAAGTTCTATTAAGGGGAGATGTACATAACGAGATAATGAAACACTGGGAAATAATACAAGAAAAATTGGCTAATGCTATTTAGAACTCTTGTTTCTTGCTTGCTTACAATTACAATGATTCAAATTACACCCCCCCCCCCACCCCCCCCCCCCCCCCCCCCCCCCTCCCCTTAATTTGAAACTACACTAAGATTTTGCGACACTTTCACAATATAACTTGGTTTTTTTTTTTTTTTTTTTTTTTTTTTTGAAATTGGGATGGTGCCCCATTTTATTCATTTAAAAATCAAAACGCCCGAAGGCTACATGACTGACCCTATAGGGTTAACTAAAAGGCCGAAACAAAATCTCACAAAAGATAGGATTCACCAAAAACAAACCTAGACAAAGAACTCAATCTTTGTACCTATAGTTTTCTTTCCTAGTTCTATTAGATTTTCGGGGACAACTGCTGATAACTTTGGTGTAACGCCTCATCTTTTTTTCTGACATAGCTCCTAAATCCCAATCACTTTTTGCTGCCTGTGGACCTAGCTCAGCTTCTGAGTTGACTTCATCACTATCCTCGCTAGTCATTTCGAGTGTATCGATTTTCGGCAGTCGAAGTTGCCCATTTTCTTTGAGGAGAGATATAGCCTTATTCAAGTTGTCGCTGATTCGTTGATAATTCGGGGAATTTTTGATACCGTATTTGTCAAAACGTCTCTTGAACCCGATCACAGCCTGAAGATCATCATTGTTCTCTGGGGTGATACAGAGCGCTGCCATGGAGCCAGGAGCCGGGTTGAGGCAAGCCGCATCCTCGGCCTTGGTGCGGGGCGCTGGTTGGGGCGAGGCCATGGACGCATCCCTCGGCCTCCCTGAATCGGCATGCATCACTTTATCGCTTGCCGTGTCCCGCGGCGCTACCACAAGAATATGCTTAGCAAGGTGATTGCTAGTGTCTCCTGAGTCGACAATATCCTCCTGTAGCAACGACTGTGCTTGTGGACCAATCACATTCTCAATTTCCGAAACTGTACACCCTGCCTCCAAGAGGCAATCCTCTGTAGATTCTGGTACAACCGCGGCACTGTCAAGAGCCATTGCCGTACACAACGGCTTATCCTCTTGAGCAGCCTCATTTTCATCGATATTCTCGATAAGTGACTCGAATTTGTTTGACAACACCACCGTTGCCGGAGCAGTGGCCACTGGCATCTTATCCCCAAATTCCTCATTAATCTCCACACCCGTGTCATTTTTTACACCACTCGTACCCACCTCTTGGATGGGTAATTTTTCTTTTTGGGTAACTGGTATGAATTGTTGCTTGATAGTATTGGTTTTGACTTTTTGGTTGACTGTCTGCGCTGCTTGACCTAGGTCAGAAGCTTTTCCATCGCCCTTTAGGCCCAACTTTTTTCTACAAAAATCCTCCTGATGTCCTATCAAGGAGCAAAAATCACAGTATTTGAAGCCTGGATATTCTATCTTCTGCCAGAAGCCCCTATTATTAGCTCTGTCAATCCAAACTCTTGTTGGTAATTTCTCTGCCAAAGTCATCTCCACGCAAACACGGGCAAACCCGGGCGCGATAGGCATCGAGTATGATCATCCATCCGCAAGAAACCACCAAAAGAATTCACAATTGCTTTTAAAATAGGGGGATGAAATAAATGCAAAGGTAAGTTAGGAAGCTCTACCCACAATGGCACCGATATCGGGTCCTCCTTCAAACTGAAACCATCATGCCAACGGAATGCTTTGAACCGAACTCCACGAATCAAAAATGAGTCTCTCGATAGAACTTTCTTGGCTTCCACCTCGGATTGAAGTCGAACTAACACATGCCGTTGATTCAGTAAACCAAGCGAAAAATCTCCTAGAATTCCCCAAGTTCTGTGAATTGAATCTCGGATATCTTCCAGTGTTGGTCGATAGCTAGAGAACTTCAGAACAATCACATGTTTTTCCATGAAGGCTTCGCCACGTACTTCGTCCGTGGCCGTAAGCCCAATTGCTGGCGCTCCCTCTTTGCGAAAACGAGTTCCTTCTACCTGATCTTCCGCAACTTCGTCCACCAAAATTTTACCCAAAATCTGGGCAAAAGAGGGTTTACCCGTTCCCTCCTTACCAGATCCCCCCGCTGTGAAGGGAAGGAAGTTGGCCGGCGGCGCCGCCATCGCAGCCAAAAGACGGCGTATCTAGTCCTGCATCCAGCGTCAACCTCGCCGGAGACAGAGATATCGCCTGAGAGAGCCCTCGCCTACAGATCTCGCCGGAGAGAGAGCTCGAGAGAGCTCGCCTGAGAGACAGAGAGCACGCCTGATAGGGCCCAGATCTCGACAACTCGACAGATCTGCTGCTCGACCTCACCTGCGCTAGCTCTCGCCTTCTCTCGCCTCTGTTTCTCTCGCTTCTCTCGACAGATCTGCTGTTTCTCTCGCTGTAAAGCTAGAATTTCTATGTGATTATAAAACTCTCTCTCCTAAATCAACTCTTTTTCTGCCTTTTCAGATCAACGAAGGAACAGAGAGACCAAATAGAGAGAGAACTCAAATTCAGATCTCAAGTTCTCTTCTTCTTCAGATCCGATCGAATTCAAACCTTCAATGGCTTCTTCAACATTCAGCGGAGATGAAACCGCTCCCTTCTTCGGCTTCCTTGGCGCTGCAGCAGCCTTCGTGTTCTGCTTCTTTAAGGGCTCTTACATGCATTTGAACTTTTGCCCAATATAACTTGGTTATTAATGACAACAATGGTCCAGGCCTTAGCCGTTGATGATTACTTCATGGCTTTCCCATTGAAGCTCCTTATAGTAAATATTACATTTGTAAACTCAGTGATTTCTATCATCTGGGCTTATGCTCTAGGCATCTACCTTGAATCGAGTCCTAGAACTGATGTGCTTCAAATGGTGTTGGGCATGCTGGCATTTGGAGTGTGAACTTATTGTTTGCACTCATGTTTATTAATATCTCATACCCATTCAATCATAGTGTGGTCTATGCACTTAAACCTTCACTCAGTTTTCATGGTCCAGGTTTATAAGAGGAAGTGGTAAGTTGATGATGTTCATTTGTACCCGGCGGTCTTGACCAAAACACAGGCTATCCTATATTTCTCCACAGAAAATACTTCATACCATACTTGTTCCTATCAGTTGCATTGTTCACATCCTTAATAAGTCTAGGAGCTGTTCTCTCTGCTCACTTATCAGCCTTTAACCTAGAAGCTAGATTACTTCATATCTTTGCCGTTGAAGCTCCTTATTGGTGGTATTATACATTTTTAATCTCAGTGATTTCTACTACCTGGACTTATGCTCTAGGCATCTACTACTTACAATTTAGATCCGAAACGCTTAAAGTAGTTCATAGCTCGGACTACTACTTTCGATAAAAATCCAAATGTCCAACTGAAATCATAATCGTATCTCTAGAAAAATCCAACAGTTGATTTTAAAAAATCTTCAATCTTCAATCTTAAACAACTCATCTCAAGAAAAATTTAACTGTCTATATTAATATTACATACATCTCTATGTAAATCTAATGGTCCAAATTTTATTATACACGGATCTCGATTAAAAAACTGACTCTTTGCACGCATCTCGAGAAAAAACTAACAGCTTAGCACGTAACTCGAGGACAAACTGCCATTTCATATTTCTTTGTGAATGCATCTCGAGAAAAATCTGGGTACTCAAATAAATTCGTGCGCACATCTCAACGAAATCTAACGGACTGACACGCATCTCAAGAAAAAATTGTGTATAATTAAATTTGGATAAATCCTCGATGCATGCTGGACCGTTAGATTTTCTTGAGATGCGTGTATAATTAAATTTGGACCGTTAGATTTAGAGATGTTTGTAATATTAAATTTGGACCGTTAGATTTTTTTCTCGAGATGAGTTGTTTAAGATGAAAGATTTTTTTTTAAATCAAATGTTGAATTTTCTTCAAGATACGATTACGATTTCAATTGGGCCTTAGGATTTTCCCTGAGATGAGATGTTCGAGATCCGAAAGGTTCAATCTCAGCCTTTGATTTATGAGGGGCATTTTGGTAACCTGTTTTGAAAATTGACAGTTTTTGGACATTAACCGCTAGTCAAGGGGGTAACTGCAATAGTGATTAATAATGAGTCTACTTATTAATTAACTATTTATAGTAGGTGGCAAAGTGCAAATTACCCTTTTTTACTTTTTTTTTGAAAAATTTTGAAGTTTTTTGTATTTTTGTAAAAATAAAAAAACAAGCTACAAAAAATTACATTTTTCGAGTTTTTTCAAAAAATTTGGGGTTCTGTTTTCTAGTTATCATATTTTCTAATTATTTATTGATTTTTAAACTACCATCTGATTTTCAAATTATTATTTTTTCTACTTATATATTGATTTTTGAGATCATCATTGATTTTTTAATTATATTTTGATTTTATGTTTTTTTTTATTTCTTAGTATTTAGACTTCATTTATGTGATTAATAGATCTATTTACTTGCATTTTTTCATATATTTCATTTACTCTCGAAATTCATTATATATATATATATATATATAATATATATATATATATATATTTCACGTATCTTTGAAATTTTGATGTTTTCTTTAAACACCAAAATATTTTTTAAAATCAGGCGATGGAAATTAACTTGAAAAACTAAATCACAGTCTTTGCCCCAACGATATAATCTTCCACATACTCTAATCTAATCCGTAGACACTTGTTGCTCAGTTACAGGTGTGTTTGCAAATCATGGAATGCTTTTATATTCGAGTGCATCAAATTTTTCTATTGACTGATTGTTTATTGTTCCCCATTGCTTTGATTTTTTCAATTCTTTTTTTTTTCGGAAAACCATTAAACTAGTAAAAAGAAAAAAAGAAGTGGATAGTGAAATAAAGTTTATAGACGGCATAAGAATATTTTTATTATCAAAAGACTAAAGGGATTTTCAACATCATAGGATGAAAACGTTTCTCATTATGATCATGACAATTCTTTAAATTAGCACTTCATAATTTAAAAGCATAAAAGCAAAGCTAAGCTTTGGCATCATTGAATCCAATGCTTCCTCATATCTAATTAAATTGAAGCAAGAAATAATAGTTATATGAATAGCGATTATCATATACAAATGTAAGTCAATTTTTCATTTTACTATCAGCCTAACATTATGTATTTTAGATTCGTTTTGCTTTTCACCTCTATACCATATGAATATGATGCATGGTGCATGTTAATTTAACCCCAAATTCATGAAGAAAAAGATCGAACAACTAATTTTTCTAATGATGAAAATCTGTATGTATTGATATTGGTGGTGGGTGGATGTTTCCTAATTTTGCAGTACTACCGTAATGATTTTGTAACTTTTCATTTTAAGCAAGTCTTTCGACAATAAACGCCATCATCAGAAAGACAGAGAAATTAGGTACTGTCCCAAATGCTGATTTTCAGATTGTTTATCTTGAGAACCCTCAATTAAACTCCATCTATAAATATTAATATTGCTTCACAACAATGACGGAAATATTTTCTCTTTCTAGGAACTTATTACATTTTATTATTTTCTTGCAGGAATCGTATGGCTCATTAGATGTGAGTAAGATCCTATTAAATGATGGACCAAAAGTATTTTAATTTTGAATTTCGATATATAATTAAAAGCCTAAAAGTGCTTATAAGCTTTCTTTCCATATCAATCTAACCCCGGGCACATATTTCAAAAAAAAAATTATATCCGTTTTACTTTTATGCTTGATAGATCAAACCCAGACAATTTTCAATCAGACAAACTAAATGTTTTCACATTATATCTAGCTATTTGAATTAATTAGCTATTTGTATATGCACTTAAACATTCACTCAGTTATCCGAGTACGGGTTTGTAAGAGGAAATGGCAAGTTGATAATGTTCATTTGTACCTGGTGGTCTTGGCCAAAACACAGGTTATCCTATATATATCCGCAGAAAATACTTTATTCGATACTTAAAATCTGTATTAAGTAGCAGATTGGAATCCAGCTACCAGTAGAAATCACTCAGTGTTGTCTACTTAGGGTGTGTTTGGTTGTATGGAATTCTATGTCATGAAAATTTATGAGGGGACTACTACATTTTAGGCTAAATTGATATATCACTCCACATTTACCATTTGACCATCATTTGATTTTGTGATCAATAGTGGGAATGAAAGTCCTATAAACACGAGAATCTCACTCCTTGGCCCCCCAAGGCATGTGATTCTCACGTTCATGGGACTTTCATTCCCACCATTGATCACAAAACCAAATGGTGGATGTGGGGTGATATATCAATTTAGCCTAAAATGTAGTGGCCCCCTCATGAATTTCTATGACATAGAATTCCATACAACCAAACACACCCTTAGTAACATGATTATCAATCAGGAAAAGCAAGTGTATCAGCAGAATTGATTCTTCCAAGCATTTAAAAAATAAAATTGTGTTTCTTCCAAGTGTCACTTTCGAATGAGGCTAGGAAACTAAGTTTTGCAATCAAGATGATGTGACATCATCAAAAGAGGTTTTTTTATAATCTCGAGATACATAAACTTTTGGGGGCTTTCATCATTCTTTCGAGATCACGCCACGTCACCTGATTGTAAAACATGATTGCAAATACCTGATTTCCTAGCATTTTTTTACCAAACTCTCTGGCTTAAAATTAGAAATCCAAATACAAGTCCTACTTCAAATTATAAAATTAGGTGTAACATAAGACTAGAATCTGACAGATAGTATCAAAGTCCTAATTTGTGTTTCTATTTTCTTAGGGTGAATAGGATTAGAAACTGGCTAATCTAGATTTGGTCTATCTATAAAACAAAAAAAAGTTACTCGCTCCATCACAAACAACACAATGGAAGACCAACTCAACATGGGCAGGAAATTGAGAAAACAAAACAGTGTAAAAAGAAGTGACTCCATTCATATTCATCTTCCACACACTCTCGAGCTTTTTCATCCCTAAGCATGAGCTTTTGTTTTCAATGCAATTTATATGTTATTGTAAACATTAAATTAATGAATTGCTTGTTCACGGGTAGCATAAAACCTCCAACAAAAAATATATTTGAAATTAAAATCTAAAATAATAACTAAAGAATTCAATGAAAATATATGCCACTAGCCAACTCGTACAAAATTTGAGCCTCATATAAACATTTTTCGATAAAATTGTATTAGGATCTTATTATGTTCATAAATTTTTGATTTTTTTTTAACTTCAATTAGATATTTATCATAATTATTTTGTGATTTTAATTATATATTCTAGTTATTACACTTGTTAGCCCCTTGCTAAGGTTATTGATATTGTTACCTTATTTTGGTTTAAAATTGGATTACACTTAATTCAATTTCGTATATGTAATGTATTTTTATAGTTTTATTTTTCTTATTTTACTAACTCAAGTAGAAATTTTTTTTGCATGCCATTTCACCCCCCTTGACTAAAATCCTAAGTCCCCCACTCGGTAAAGGAATCAACACTCGAAGAAGAAACAAGCTTTGTTCCTAAACAGTTGTTTGTAGATGAGAATCAGCCTTTTATGCTTCTACAGCAAGTTAATCTCCTCTCCATCAATGGTTTGATTTGTATTTATGCTAACTATAACACTGTTCATATTTATAATCCAACCATTGGACAATTTGGGACTCTTCCAAAATATGATTTTGTTATTAATCATTACGATCCATTCCTTATATATAAGTTGGGGTTCGGGTTTCATCCATCAAGTAATGAATACAAAGTGATTCTGATGGCGGTACGTTGGTTCAATTGTGTAGAATGGGCGATTTACACTCTGGGATCTAATTCATTGAGAACAATGAGTTCAACTCCTAACTATCCAATTGAAGGTTATATTACGTATTTGAATGGGTTTTTGTATTGGAAGGTTGATAATCTAGACATGGGGATTACAGTTGTATCATTCAGTGTTGGAGAAGAGAAGAGTATGTTAATATGCACAGCGGCTTTAGTGTGTCAGTGACAGAGCTCCAAGGGAGTCTATGTATATTAGATTCGATAAAGGATGCAACAGAGGAATTTTTTACTGACGTACAAATTTGGATGTTGGAGAAGAAGTCTGGAGCATATCACGACAGTGACTAAGAAGTACAAGATCAAATTTCAAGGAATTGGACCAGAATATGATAGAGGAAATCTTCTTTCAGATGGGACATTCGAACCCAGGTATGGAGGGCAAGCCTTTTGTATTGATTTCTTACGATATTGGATCCGAAACGCTTGAAGTGGTTCACAGCTCGGACTACTACTTTCGAACCATTCCCTATACATACAGTTTATGCCGGTATTGAAGGTTAATTGTGAAGGAACCAAGACCACTTTGAGAGAGTCTGTTGTGTACGTATATTAGTCAATTTCTTATACGTGAATGAACTACAAGTTTGGAACCTCATAAGGAAGAAATAGATGTGGGTCTTCCAGTATTCTAACTTGCTTATTCATCAATACTACACTTTGATGTTTGGTGTATAGTTTGGAAACCCTATTTTGTATTTTCTACTCGATTTGTCAACATATATATATATAATTTTATTCCCTGAACCCCACTTTGATGCTTGGAGTATATTCTGTATTAGAGTACAGATGCGGAGCTTAGACACACCATAATTTAAAGCATAAAAGCAAAGTAAAGCTAAGCTTTGACATTTTGAATTGAATCCAATGCTTCCTCATATCTAATTTAATTGAAGCAGGGAATAATAATCATATGAATAGCTCTTGGTTTCTCTACTAATATATTATGTATTCAAATATTCTATCCGATAATCTTGTCTACTACAACTAATCAAATCATCATTAGATATGTCAGTAAACAAATATGCACATAGAGCATCAGTCAGAGGAGATTTGGACATTGTCCATCAGTTCTATGTTGGCGTGCCGAACTGTTGACTCAGATACCACTCTGTTGTGGGAAAACAACGCAAACAACTACAAAGAAATTCTACCAATGGAAGAACAAAGTAATATTGTTAAACAAGTACTCAATAAAAGCAAATAATCAATGTAAAATAAAGGACACCAAGATATACGTAAAAAATCCTTCAAGGTGAAGGGTAAAAAACCACGGGGCAAATATAATCAATCCAATAATCAATAAAAGAAGTACAATGTTCTTCTCAAATGAAAAAAAAAAAATCGAAGATTATATCCTTTGAAATTAAGGCTCGAAGGTAGATGAGAAAATCAAGAAAATAATGGCTTATAGCCTTTGAGATTGAGCGTCAAAGATAAATGAAAAAATTCGAGAAAATTGTAGATTACTTGCTTCGAGATTAAGCCTCAAAGGTAGATGAAAAATCAAGAAAATAATGGATTCTAGCCTTTGAGATTGAGCCTCAGATGTAGATGGAAGAAACCGGTAACATATTGGATTATAGCCTTTGACATTTAGTCTCAAAGGTAGTTGAAAAAATATAGATAATCGTTGTTTATAGTGTTTGACATTGAGCTTCATGTGTAATTAAAAATAATCATGAAAATTGCCGATTATAGCCTTTGTGATTGTGCTTCAATGACAGATAAAGATTGAGAAAATTGCAGATTATAGTCTTTGTGATAGAGCTTTTAAGGTAGATTGAAAAACTAAGAAAATGGTGGATTATAGCCTTTTAAATTGAGCTATAAAGGTAGATGAAAAATCGCGAAAATTATAGATTATAGCATTTGAAAAAGAGTCTGAAAAGTCGATGAAAAAAATAAAAAAAATGATAGATTATAACCTTGGAGATTAAGCCTCAAAAGAGAATGAAATAATCGAGAAAATTGTGAATAGCCTTTGAGATTGAACTTTTTTTTTATTTTAATAAGAATACTAGGCTTTTTATTACTTGAAAAAATCTTTTACATCAGTCGGGAATACATGATTTACCCGATAAAAATAACCAGAGGACTTACATCATAGCAAACCCAAAATAAATAGTGACCAAACCCCTAGATCAATGTCTATACTTGCTGTTACTTTTCTTCATTCTAGATGATCGACGAGGATATACCTTGATGTCTCTGATGTCCGTCGCATGAAATCTTTTCGATATTCGAATTTGGTCTGTTTTTAAACCTAACGCTACTCTTGACCTAATGGTGTATTCATCCAAATCTTCTTCTTCTGAACTGATTGTATCCAAAATGTCGGTATCGGTCTCCATTTCGGTTTCGCTGTTAGCGTTACGAACCAAATAGTTAATATGTTTTATATTCGGTGCTTCAAGTACTATTGCATCCACTAAAGCTTCGTCATCTTGTACAATACTCGCATCTGCTGGAAACCCTACCTTCCGGTCATGCACCTTGTCACCACTCTGAACGCGATTCTGAGCACCAACGTGCGCTCCACTGCCAGAGCCATATACAAACCCATTGTCAACATGATCATCCTCAGCTATGGCGTCCTCCTTTGTTGGTTCGGAGTTACTGCCTGAAATCATTGCATTTATATGTAGAGAAGCATTCCCACTACTCGTCTTTTTCCCTGGGCTAGAGATTCCGACATCCCCGCCTACAGCCTTGGTCGAAACCCCCTGCGCCCTCCCTGATTCCAACTGGTGAACATACTCGAACGCTCTCTGCTGCGGCCTTGAACTGCTACCTGAAGCATTCTCACATTCTTGCATGAAAGCTTGGTCATCATTCGCATTTTTCTTAGGGATCAACTTGTTTTGATCATCATCTATAGCATTTGATGTTCTGTTCACCAAACCAACGATTGGTGACGCGACTTGCTCTGACGAAGCAAACTCTGTTATTGGCAGAACACGCTCTGGCTGAGACGAAGCAAGCCCTGAAATTGTCTCTCCTTGATTTTGACTCGCTTTTGCAATCTCAACCGCTGTGTACCCCGCCTCAAGAAGTCCTTCCTCCGTTGTTTCTGGTTCTACCATGTCACTGACTGGATCCTTCGTCTTACAATGCAATTGATGATTCATTAGATTACTCTCGTCTTCAACTATGGTCTCCGACTCTCCGTAAGTGACTCGAATTTGTTTGACAACATGACATTCCCCGAATCTTTGACCATTGGCCTCTCAGCACCAACGTCCTCCTGGATTTCCTCACCCTGATCATTCTTTACACCACTAGTTTTAGCTTCTGTCGTTGAAATTTTATTTTTTTTAACCACTGGGACAAATTGTTGCTTGAGGACTTTGGCTTCCACCTTTTGTTTCTCACTCTTATCTTCTTTCACCAAGTTTGGTGTTCTCACATTGCCCTTATGACCTAACTTTTTTCTGTAATAATCCTCCTGATGTCCTAACAATGAGCAATAATCACAATATTTGAAACCCGGATATTCAATCATTTGCCAAAAGCCCCTATTGTTAGATCTATCTATCCAAATTCTGCTCGGTAACTTTTCCGCCAAAGTCATCTCCACGCAAACACGAGCATAACTCAGGCGTGAAAGACATCGAGTATGATCATCCATGCGCAAAAAGAAACCAAAAGAGTTCACAATTGCTTTCAAAAGAGGGGGATGAAATAAATGCAAAGGCAAGTTAGGCAACTCTACCCATAGTGGAACCGATATCGGGTCTGCTTTTAGACTGAAACCATCATGCCAGCAGAAAGTTTTGAATCCAACTCCCCGAATAAAAAACGAGTCCCTTGCCAAAACTTTCTTTGCTTCTGCCTCATATTGAAGTCGAACAAGAACATGACGTTGATCTAGCAAACCTAGTGAGAAATCGCCTAGAATCCCCCAGGTTCAATGTATCGAATCTCGAATATCTTCCAATGTTGGTCTGTAGATAGAGAACTTTAAGACTATCACATGTTTTTCCATGAAAGCTTCCCCACTTTTTTCATCAGATGTCGTAAGCCCAATGGCTACCTCTCCTTCTTTCCGAAATCTAGTTCCCTCGACATTTGTTTTTTTAACCTCATCAACCAGTATTTTTCTAAGTATTTGGGCGAAAGAAGGCTTAGAAGCCTCTTTCGCAGGTTCCTTACTCCCTATTGGGGGAGAGGAAGTGTTGACAGCTAGAGGAACAGTCATACCACGGTGTACCCTGCCCTAGCCAGACCTACAACACCACACAAGCAAACCTGACAGCGGAGCAGCGGCAGCCAGGCAGAGGCGGCGGGGACCGGCGGAGATCCCCTCTCGCAGCCAGGCAGAGCGGCGGTCGGTCAAGCTTGCAACGCGGAGTGGCGTCGCGCAGCTGGTCTCAGCCGGATCTGTGCTTCGCGGGCCCCTCTCTCGCTGAATCTCTGCGCTCAGACGAACAAGAGTAGCAGCGAGCACGGCGACGGCCAGAGCGTCCCAGATGCGGTGGAAGCCTGTGTCCCAGATCGGCGTCGGCTTTTTTCCTCAGAGCGTCCCCTTTCTTCCTCTAAGCCTGTGTCGCGACGACTTTCTTCCTCAGAGCGGCAACGGCTTTCTCAGAGTGGCGGCTTTCAGATCTCAAAGCGGCAGCTTTCAGATCTCAGAGCGGCGGCTTTCAACTCTACCCTCAGAGCGGCGGCTTTCAGCTATTCCTGCTATCGGTTTCGGCTAAACCCAATTACAGTACTATTCGGTCAGGGCTGTGGGCTATGTTCAAAGGCAGACAAAAAATCGTTGAAATAGTAGATTATAGCCAATTTTAGATTAAAAAAAACAAGTAAAATATTGGATTATAACTAAAGCAATCATTTTTCGCTCTCCGCTTTGACTTTGACCTACAAACCTGTTGGCCTGCACAAGGAACTCACGTGAGCCACAAATCATCGTTGTGGTGGTCGATGACACTCTGATGCTAAAGTCAGACATGGATCCGAGGAAGGTGTATTAATGCTGTAAGCATGACATTTGTAGCGTACATTAGCTTACCAACCTCATGTCTTATTTATAGTGCTAGAGTCCAGGTTCGACCATACCATCAATGACGTAGTTCAGGGAGGAGATCTTCGTGGATATCATTGTAGAGGAAAATTTTCATGTTAGCCTTGTGCTCTTAGATACATGAGAGATAGTTCTTGTTCCTAGAGTAGTCTATAGGTACAAGTCTCCATGTGTGACATATACTCTTGAATTTGCTTTCTAGTTGAAAACAAGTTGTTGTAATTGCCCGTTCAAAGATGATCCTCGAGATACTTGCCTTAGCAGGGCTTACAAGTGTTGATGACAGCTGTGGGACGTGTGGGCTTGGCAGGTTGTAAGAATCCAAGTCCGTCTGGCGGACTGCATTGGGCAGGCTTAGAACCGCTTGGGCCGGATCAGTGTTGGGCTTACGCTGGGGCATGTTATTCCTTGAGATCATCATGACACGTGTACGACGTAGAGTTGAGACTGCTTTAGTGTATCATCAGCTACTCCTCCCGAGTTAGTGAGCCATCACATATGTTCGCTAAGTCATTTCTTGAAAAGATATGCAGCTCATGATGATCGAGTCTGAATCGTTGCTTGCACCGCGCATTTCATTGAATGGGCGACGATATAGTGGAGAAGAGGCGAGAACCTAATTCCTATTTAGGTTTTCCTTTATGCGGAGACTAACTTTTCTATTTTTCGCACTCTTAGAGATTTTGCTCTGTTCATCTTCTGATTGAAAAAATTGTTCTTCTTCTTCATGGCTCACCAAAACTATCTTGATGATGCAACTTTGGCCAAGGGCCTTGAGTTTTTCAAAGATAGGTTGCTTTCTGAATCAATCCTTGTTGAAATTTTAACGAAGTTCGGGATCCCTGAGGACCCGCCATTATCCGATTTCCAGTTCTTGACGTGATCTAGGACTTCTTGGATTTTCTTGGGATTTCTCTTGCCCAGTTGGTACCTAATGGACACAAAATCATTCTTCTCATTTTGAATAGAGCGAAGGAAGTCGACATCTGCTGAACGATCCAGTTGTTGCCTAATGACTTCAAGATTTGGCAGAAGTATTGCTTCTTTGCTTTTGCTGATTCGAAGTTCTTTCAGTTCAGAGGTCGTTCACTCGAACGAGAGTTCAAACCACTCCGTAAGTGTAACTTTATCTTCCAATTCTCTTGCTCTGAGTGTATGCTAATCATCGCTCGTGTTTTCTCGCTATACTGTTTCCCACTACTCCTCTTACCCAGAGGAGCAAAACACTATGAAAAATTCTATGACTAGCCGACAAAGAATGTGGAGGAGGTCATATGTGTTACCACCTTTATTCGCAGTGGGTTGTGGAACAACTGGCATGAGACCCCCACTATTTACTAACCGTTGAGAGTTAAGTCTGAAGGTGGGGCCCCTTCTAGAAAAGGAAAGCCACCAGAGCTAAGGCTCTTACTTTGTCTAACACAGAGGGGATTTTTGAGATGTTTGCCTCCTTTGTATATGTTCGAAGAAATCATGTGTTAGGACTAGGCCGTCTTCCAAACGGTCCGCTCCAATAAGTGAAGAGCTTGAATCTGATCATCCTGCCAAGGTGCAGGGCGAAGTGTTCGGCTGTTGGTGACAAAGGAAAATCTGCGGATCTAAGCCTGGGGGCATTGACGACTACGAAGGGTGGTGCTAGCGTAATTCCTCATCCGGGAGACCTTCATCCAGATGCGCAGATAAATTTGTTTTCCCCAGACTTAGTGAAGATGAACACTCAGGTCTAACACCAGGAGGTTGATGTGGATTAAGCTTCGAATAAGCATATAAGTAGGTGTCATTGCTGGGAATGTCTCACTTGTGTCAGGTGATCGTCGTTGGGACGAAAGTCAAGATGGCTCATGAGAGGTTGTACACCATGGAATGTGTCTTCTCGAACATGCAAAGGATGTATTCTGACGCGCTTTATGAAATTGAGCTACTGAGGAAGTAGACTGAGGAGAAGAGGCTGAAACAATTGGTTGTTATTGCTAAAGCTCAGAGGGTTCGTCTGAAAGCCCTTGAGTATGACTTAGCAGAGGCGGTGTCTGCGAGGGACAGATTCAAACGGGAGTTGGATCTGACCTGCCGTGATATGGAGGTTGCACAGGAAGCTGCGGCTGAGGCGCGTTCTGACCTGCGATCTCTCACTGAAGAAAATGCCTTGAAGGAGGCTGATATTGTTGTTTAGAAACAATAGTTGGAGTCTAATGTGGAATTCAACGCTCGGGTGGCGAGGAAGGTCAATGACTAGCTTTAACTGGAACAACATGAGCACGGTGCTGTAAAAAACGGTCTGTTTACGAAACAGTCTCATGTCGATGCATTGACTGGCAAGCTTGAGCTATTGAAGCGTGAACTTGCTAAAGTTAAAGCGCACGAGGAATAGTTTATCCAGGAATAAGGCTAGTGTGAATTTCGCTGGATTGTACATGGTAGATTGGAGCTGCTGGTGCTTATGAAGGAGAAACATCAATAATGGGACCTCGTTCACTATAAGATGTCATATGTAAACTTACCAGTGATTTCCGCGTCATCAGACGACGAGGGCGATCCGAATCATGATGCTCAAATTGAGATGAGTACGGATGCGGCTCCTGCTCCCTCCTCTATTAAGCTTAGCTCTTCTGTCTTTATACCCCCTCCTGATGAGGGATAAACTTTGTACACTTGTACCTTTTTTGTTTCAAATGTAATGAAAATTTTGACTCGCCATAGTAGCTTCCTTAATCAGTAGAGCTTTTAGGTTTGTGAATTCTTTCTTCAAGTCTTCCTTGTCGAATCTATGGCTTCCTTATCTGCACTGCTAACTTCGTTGACATTCTCATAATCTTCTAACATTTTCATTGCATGTTAGCTCTAAATTAGCATCAATACAAGATTCCTATAGACGACTATTTATATATGTATCATCGTCATCAATTACCTGAATTTAGGATTTGCCCTCTTGCTTCTAAATAATCTTCGAGTAACGTCTTTCTTAGGTGGCGGAGTTATGGTAACTTTTCATTCATCTTCAATAGTGTTTTAACCTATCACAGAGCTTTTATTTCGATGAGTTTTCCTTGATCATCTCTCTGCCCAATCTTTTTATTGCTTCCTTCATAGCATGCTAACTTGATTCCCTTTGCCCAATCTATAATAATGGCAAAATCTTCTTTGCGTTGGAACGATGTGAGGGTGATGAAGATCATTTTTATTCATTGATTTCTTATAACAGTGGATTTTAGACTGTTGAAAGAGTTTATAACATCTACGACTGATTGTTTATTATTCCTCATTGCTTATAAAAAGTCACAAAATGTAACTTTTTTTAAATGTGAACTTTTTTAGTTTTTCACATACTGATTGTTTATTCTTCATTAGTAATAAAAAGTAGGGATGGGCATCTCATCTCATGATCCTGATCCCGTCCCAATTTTTTTGGGTCTTATTGGGATTGATTAATCTCATTCCGATTTCATCCCGTCTCAATCTAGAATGGGATGGGATGAAAATTTTCAATCCCGTCAATTCCGTCCCGTCTCGTACTGATTTTGTAATATTTATTATTAATAATTTTAATATTTATTTTTTGTATTTATTTTAGAATTGCAATTGTTTGGATGCCAATATTCATAATGTTACAGGTTGTGTATTATTTTGTTACAGGTTGTGTATCATATTTGTTAGGCTGTGTTTATTATGTTTTATTGAAATATGTTATTATGTTTTATGTTGTAATATGTTAGAAATTGTGTTTATTATATTATAAATTGTAAAAATAATTTATCAACAGATTGAGCATGATAATCATGTCTTGTCCCGAACCCGTTTGAGATGGGATAAGGTTAAGACGAAGTTTATCCCATCCTAATTCCAAATGAATATATATGATGTGATAGGGATGGGTCCATTCCATCCCATCTCGTCCCATGCCCACTAACCCTAATAAAAATCCTCACATATAACTTTAATTTGCTTTCTTCGTTGGCATCTCTCAAAGGCAGCAAATATTTATATGAATAGCTACTTAGTTCTTACCTTTTCTTTATATCGCCATCTCTCAGTTCTTACTTTTTCATTTTTGTCTTTTATTATTTATATGAATAGCTACTTAGTTTTTTCTACAAATATATTATTTATTCAAACATTCTATCCTATAATCATGTCTACTACGACAACAACGATAATCATAAGATATGTCAGTGAACCGAGATGCACATAGAGCATCATTTACAGGAGATTGGGAGGTTGTTCATGATTTCTATACATCACAACAACCTTCAGCAGTCAATGAATCTGGAGACACAATTCTTCACCTACTTATTCTAAATGGGCACACTAGTATCGTTCTTAGACTTCTTCAATTAATCGAAAATCGTCATCTCCTAGCACAAAATCACAATGGAAACATTGCACTCCATGAAGCTGTCAGGATCGGTTCAATGGAGATTGTTGCATCCCTGGTGGAAAAGGAGGAGAGCTTAGTTTCTGTACACAATTCTCACGGAGAAACGCCCTTGTTTTGGGCTGCGACTTATGGGAAGATGGAGATACTATGCTTTCTTCTCGAGAAAAACAGCGATGAAAATGTTCTCATAAGAACAAGTGATTTTTCCACCATTCTTCATGCAGCTGTGGCTGCTAAATTCTATGGTATGTTTCATTTTCCCTTGCAAAACAAAAATGTCAAGAATTCTGTGATTTATTGTCACTGCTTGGGCAGCAGATACTACTTATATTCCATTATTAATAAGAAACAATTTGGTTTTATAATATTGAGAAATTAATAATAGTTG
The DNA here is from genome assembly GCA_003290165.1 of Berberis thunbergii. Classification (NCBI taxonomy): domain Eukaryota; kingdom Viridiplantae; phylum Streptophyta; class Magnoliopsida; order Ranunculales; family Berberidaceae; genus Berberis; species Berberis thunbergii. The sequence continues at coordinate 14,807 of QNQO01001456.1, read as the reverse complement.
TTGATTTCTAAAATTGTAAAATTCAGGTCTGGCAATAAAGATAAGTAAATTGTGCCCTTCACTCGATTGGGCTCGTGACCAACGGGGGATTACAGCTCTTCATATCATAGCTCAATCACCGGCCTCATTTAGGAGTGGAACAGTTTACACATATCAACATATTGGTGGATCTTCTCCATTCATTCCGGTGGACATATTCGCACTTTTCATTTACATGTGTAAGTCAATTTTTCATTTTTCTATCCATATAAGACGTATTTTTAGATTCATATTCTAATAAAATAAATTGTTAATTGTTGGTGGGTTGGGTGTTTCATAAGTTTGCATTACTGTGTAATGATCTTGTTACTTTTCTTTTAAGCAGGTCTTCCTTCCTATGATAATTATCCTACCAGAAAGATAGAGATATCAGGTACTGTGACATCATCTCAAATGTTGATTTTCCGATTGTTTATCTTTTGTAATTTCATTGTATATACTTATATGAACCCTCCGTGACAATGACAACGATGGAAGTATTCTCTCTTTCCGGGAACTTATTACATTTTTATTCTTTTCTTGCAGGAATCGAACGGCTCATTAGATGTGAGTATGATCCTATCAAAAGACTGACCACAAGTATTTTAATTTTGAAATTTGAAGCAATTAGCATGAGAAAGCCTATCTAAATTGCACCTCAGAATATATGAAACTGAATAACCAAAGGTTTAGAAAATTGTACCTTATACACTGCAGGGTGCCCATGGATAAAAATAATTGACGATGCAAAGCGTAAGCATGCTTGTATACTAGAGTTGACAAAACAATTGATAACATCGCACAAGTCAAGTGGGATGCCAGATGAAATTCTCATCAAAGAGTGCCTTTTTCTGGCTAGTAAGCACGGGATTATTGAGGTTGTTGAGAAGATTAGTCAAGAATTTCCTGAGACGATGGAGTCAGTTGATGAGGATAACAAGAACATAATGCATTTAGTGGTTGAACATCGAAGCGAACAAGTTTTCCACTTCTTATTGAAATCCAAAAACTTCCCTATTGCTAAAATGGTTGCCATGGTTGACAAGGACGGGAACACACCTTTGCATCTTGCAGCTAAGTTGGGTAAAAAACCACTGTATATTCAGGGAGCCTTTCAACAAATGCAATGGGAGGTGCTTTGGTTCAAGGTAATGTCACCATTTTAACATTTCAAGTCTTATTGTTAACATCCTACGCAAACAACTGCAATTGGTTAACCTTCAGTGAACAACAAAAAAGGCTTTTTAGTTATAGTGTTAAATTAATTTATATGGCGCACATATCTTTAATTAATTTTATACGGCGCACATATCTTTAACCTTGATGTATGTAAACATGCAGCAATTTGAACGGCTCTTCCCCCGCCACCTACTTCATCTAAGAAACTTCAGTGGCCATACAGCTGAAGAACTATTTAGTATTACTCATGAAAATCTTCAAAAGAGCGCAGATGAATGGGTTAAGTGCATGTCCAATATGTCAACGCTTATCTCCACCCTGATTGCTGCCATCAACTTCCAAGCAGCCTTTACCGTACCTGGTGGCCTTGACCAAAACACAGGTTATCCTATATTTCTCCACAGAAAATACTTCATTCCATACTTGTTCTTCCTTTCAATTGCGATGTTCGCATCCCTTATAAGTCTAGGAGCTGCTCTCTCCGCTCACTTGTCGGCCTTTAACATAAGAGATTATTACTTGTCTTTGCCAGTGAAGCTCCTTGTTGGTTGTCTTGGATTTTTCTTCTCAGTGATTGCTACTATCTGGGCTTATGCTCTAGGCATCTACCTTGAAACAAGTCCTAGAACTGATGTGCTTCAAATGGCGTTGGGGCATGCTGGTGTTTGGGGTGCTAACTTATTGTCCGCAATTGTTTTATTAGATATCACATACCCATTCATTCGTAGTGTGGTATATGCACTTAAACATTCACTTAGTTATCCGGGCACGGGTTTGTAAGAGGAAATGGTAAGTTGATGATGTACATTTGTCGGCAATTATTATTTATTTTCTATAGGGAAAATAGCAAAAGTTCTATTAAGGGGAGATGTACATAACGAGATAATGAAACACTGGGAAATAATACAAGAAAAATTGGCTAATGCTATTTAGAACTCTTGTTTCTTGCTTGCTTACAATTACAATGATTGAAATTACCCTTCTAACATCGTCCTTAATTTGAAACTTCTATCTTGAATTTGATTACTTCCAACAAACACTAAGATTTTGCGACACTTTCACAATATAACTTGGTTATTAATGACAACAATGGTCCAGGCCTTAGCCGTTGATGATTACTTCATGGCTTTCCCATTGAAGCTCCTTATAGTAAATATTACATTTGTAAACTCAGTGATTTCTATCATCTGGGCTTATGCTCTAGGCATCTACCTTGAATCGAGCCCTAGAACTGATGTGCTTCAAATGGTGTTGGGCATGCTGGCATTTGGAGTGTGAACTTATTGTCTGCACTCATGTTTATTAATATCTCATACCCATTCAATCATAGTGTGGTATATGCACTTAAACATTCACTCATTTGTCATGGTCCAGGTTTATAAGAGGAAGTGGCAAGTTGATGATGTTCATTTGTACCCGATGGTCTTGACCAAAACACAGCTATCCTACATTTCTCCACAGAAAATACTTCATACCATACTTGTTCCTATCAGTTGCATTGTTCACATCCTTAATAAGTCTAGGAGCTGTTCTCTCTGCTCACTTATCAGCCTTTAACCTAGAAGCTAGATTACTTCATGTTTTTGCCGTTGAAGCTCCTTATTGGTGGTATTACATTTTTAATCTCAGTGATTTCTACTACCTGGACTTATGGTCTAGGCATCTACTACTTACAATTTAGATCCAAAACGCTTGGAGTAGTTCATAGCTCAGACTACTACTTTCGAACCATTCCCTCACTACACCATTATTGGCAATCTGTAACAATAATTAGTATCATATTTTTAGTGATACTCATTGTATTATATTGTATCATGTATTTTCTGTTACTATTCAAAATTGTGACATTATTAAATTGCCATGTGACATTCACGTGTAAAACAAAGTGTAAAGTGTTACTGATTGGGAGAAAAACAAAGTGTTACTGATACTCGAGTGGAATCGATTTGAAAAAGCTACCTATCACTCCATTATTAGTTTTCACTTGCGCGTCTCATGACCAAATAACTCCATTATCAGTTGAAGTTCAAAATCTCTCAGAACCGAATCCAAATTTCTTCAACGAAGGCGATTTTAGGGTTTCGAATCACCCTTTCAAGATTTCAAGTAAATTGTGCTCGATGATCAGCTTCGCAGAAAGAATTGTAAGCCATCTCTCTCTTGTTCTGTCTTTCGCCATTTCTGTATCTCTTCCAAGTTCATTTACTCGATCTAGAATTGTAATCCATCTCTCTCTGGTTTCATGAAGTTGGGTTCGTCTCGTTTCATCATTTTTCCAATCAACTTCGCATTTGTTGCAGATTGAGTCACTCGTCTGCAATCAACTTCACATTTAAGCAATCGATGGCTCTCTAATCGATCTCAGAAACAATTTAGGGTTAACATGGTGATTTCTAATCTCTATTCTTCCTCACATTTGTACAATCGATGGCTCTATAATCTTCTCCATCTCTCTAATCGATCTCAGAAACAAGCGAGCTCATAAATCGATGGCACTTTATCTTCTCCAATCGTTCTCTCTTATTTGTGGAAACCCTAGCTCTTGCTAGAAGTTGAAGGTGAGTTGTCTTATATGCATTTCTGTTGGTTATGAACTTCTATAAATACCATCCCAAATTTATACTATATTTACGCTCTGAATTTGAAATGAACGTTAATATCCATGGTTAATTTGAAAGTTCATTTCAAATGCTCTGTTTTCCCCCATTTTGATGATATTGGATGCTAATGTTCTGTGTTTTCTTACATTTGAAGTGAAATGAAGTGTTTCTACTTCCTCCTACTACTCTTTTGATCTCATTGTTGTATAGTTTGATGAAGTCTTTGAGAATAGATGAGGTTTACAAAGAAAATGAAATTCAGAAAACAATCCTAGAATACTTGTGTGTGTTTGGTTTTGATTGATCTTAGTCTACTCTTATAATTTTGTTTAGATTAGATGTTTGTTTTTAGATTTAAGCTATACTTAAATCTGGTAAATCACAAAAATAAATTTGATAAGGAAATGCTTGAAATAATATTGATTGGTAAAGTTTACAAATATCTAGGAATGGGGTAATGATTAGATGAAATTTAATGACAAAACACATTGATTACCCACTACTGCACTCATGTAGTGGATGATCTGATGAGGCCCAACTCCAAATGTACTATTCTGTGATAATCATCTCCATGGCTCTGTAAAAGATGCGGATGGAAACAAAAGCCCTCTTATTTAACCTCTGCCACAAAAGGAGTAGATGAATTTTATTATATAATAATATGAGTAAACAACACTGAGTGAGTAAGTGAGTGAGTGAGTGAATATATATATATATTTTCTTCTAATGTGTCTTATAGTACATAGTTACCTTGAACAAAACAAAGATGTTAGTATGAATTAGAGTTAGAGTAGACCAATCAAATCTCATGTTCTTGTATTAGACAAGTAGAAATAATAAACGAATTAAATTAAATAGGTTGTGAAGGGTAGAAGAGAAGAGAAGAGAAGAGAGAATGCACGTGCAGTGAGTGAGAGGGAGGACCAGCTATGTTATGCTACATGACAGGACAACTTATATGCACTCGTGCACACGCTATATACGTGGAACCTTCATTACTGCTGCTGCTGCAGAAGCAGAAATGAAGCAGACAGATTTGCAGATTATATACAGGTTTGGGACGTGGAGTAATCTTGTTTATATGGAGTACTTTTAGAATTGTATATATGAAGAATCAGTTTATCCAGAAAAATCAATGTTCGGTAGTGATAGTGCAGTGCAACTGTTTATTGTTGCTAAAGGTTATCAGGGTAGTGTAGTGAGGCCTAGTTCTCCTAACTATAGAGATAAGTTCTTTTTTTTTTTTTTTTCTTGTAATGAGGCCTAGTTCTCCTAACTGTTTATTGTTGTTTATTGTTGCACAAGAAGTTTGACGGTAAGAAATGGAGAAAAGGCAATAGAATAGTACAATAGATGTGGAATATTCCTAGTCCAAGAACTAAGCAACAAAAATGTGTCATGTTATGTGTTGAATTATTTGGAGAGAGAGAGATAGTGAGAGATGGAGATTGAAAGAGAGAGAGAGAGAGATGAACCTGTGGTGGGAGAAGAGATGGAGGTTCACTTGGTGGTTTTTTCACAGAAATAGAATCCTTGAATATGTTGAAACAACAAGACAGAGCAAGTGAGTGAGTACTTATTGTTTGTTTGATGGGCTTAGTTGGTTTCGAATGGGAAAGGTAGAATATAGTGTGTATGAGTGTGAAAGAGATAGATAGAATTAATATATATAAGAACTTGATTGTTTGTTAGTTTATTACTGGTAATCTTTATTTTTATGTTTTTATAATTGACTTCCATGTGATGGTTGATGGTTCTGAATGGTGTAAAACCACTGCACTTAGTATGTTTTCACAAATGTATCCGTTCAATAATCACAAAGTCTAGGCTGGTCTATTCACAAAATTTCGCTAGCCTACATACCGATATTTTCTTAACCTAATCACCCACCCATCTACGGGCTTCTAAGCATTCGGCTTAATCTTGCAAATGAGAGGCATGTCTCGTTCTTATATTTGTGAGCCTACCTTCAACGCTCAAATCAATCCACATCTCACATTATTAAACTTCAAAACCAAATAACTTTATGTTTTTTTTCTATACATTTGTATCAGTTGAAGAATAATTAACGATGTTGCTGGTGAAAAGAACAGGAAAAGAGGTGTTTGTGAACAGTCTGTCCAAGAAGAGAGAACAAATACCAAAGGACACGGAAACGGCAGATGAGTAGTAGCAGCATGTCCAAGAAAGAACATAATAAGTTCATCTGGATTACTACGTCACAATGTAATTTAAATGTTATAGTAATAAAATTAGGGAATCCCCAAGTGGGTGTCAAGACTCTAGGCAGACCGACACTCACTAAGCTTAAGCTCATCCAAACTGATATTGAAGAAATCAGACCTTATGTTTATTCCTCTTGCAATTGAAGTCATGGTTTTTGATCATTTGTATTTGTTTTTTTATGTTGGAAGTGTTACTATTAGAATTATGACTAGTGGTATTGGATCATTTGTTGAATATTTTGTCAAGGAAACTGAGTCATTTCATGCCAAGGTGAGTGTTTTGTTTTATTTATTTTTATGATATTCAAATACCTTTGTATCTTCTTAATGTATTTGTTGTGGCTGTGAAAATTCTATATAGTTGTGTACCATTAGTGGGTTGAAGTTGGTAATAATGGAAGACATGAATCAGTTAGGAGATAGAGCTTTCAAGTTCGGTATAACTTATAACAGGACATGGTTCTGTATGCAGGATTGGGCACAAGAAGCTAAAGGAGGTTACAATCAGTCAAAGATAACAACCCATTGTAAACACCGGTGAGTTGTTTATAAGTTGTTTTTGTAGTCCCTTGTTTATTAAAACTAAACACATTCATGTCATGTCCTAAAAGTTGTAGCTTCTTCTTCTTCACACACTGAAATCACCACATAACATCAAGCAAGACTATGATCATGCATTTTTGATAAACTATGGACAAATAACATGTCGTGATTAGTGAATAGTTTGTTACATTAGACAATTTATTTCTCTCTAAATGACATGGTAAAAGAGATCTCCTTGTATTGTGTGCTACATAGATGCCAAGCACTCTTTTGCAGTGTTCAAAAGGGCCTGGGGGTAAGTCTAGACTGCAAAAGTTTTTCCATCTTTGATTTTGGGTCCCTTCAACACAAAAGGGCTTTCCCTTCCCCTCCTTTTATTTACTAGGAAGGGAAATGCAAATCACCCCTCCACTAGCATCCCTGGAAAGAAGAAAGAAAGAAAGGTTCACTGTTAGTAATAATGTATGCCAAATGAAAGCGATTGCTGTCTGTATGGATAATTGAGGTTCTAAATAAAGGTTTGTGTATTTTGCATGTAACAAATAGATTGCTAACACACAGTTGAGATCAAGATGGAAGCTTCTTTCTAATGAAGTATTAGCTGACAGACACCATAGACTACTACAATTATTGTATTTGGATCACCAACAGTTTACAAATCAGAAGAATTGTTTAAGAAAGACTAATCCAGGTTTCTGGATCTCATCATTGTATATAAACTGTCCTAATTGTGGTAAATAAACCAAATGAATCGGTGTTTATCTTAATAATGGCGGAAACTCTACAAATACTCTCATACCACCCTTACTATATTGAATAGAGCCTTGTGCATTAAATTTTTTTTAAAATAGTGAATCGCACCATTAGACTTGAGGGTAAATGTATGATGGGCCCCCTATTCGTTTAACGTATACTAGAAGGAAGAAGCAAGTAACAGGGGACTAAGGGAATGCTGCTGAATGTGAATGCTGTTGCTAATCTGTTGCTAATGCTGAATGTGGATGGAATGCTGCTGAATGTGAATGCTGTTGCTAATGCTGAATGTGGATGGAATGCTGCTGAGTGCTAATGCTGAATGTGAATGCTGAGTTACTAATGTGAATGCTGAAACAGAATTGCTAAAATAAAAGATGCGGAGATGCTGAAATAAAAGATGCTGAGATGCTGAATCAAATACTATAAATAGAGGTGGAATAGAGAATAGGACATTAATCATTGAGAATTGTAAAATGTACAATTGAGCTTTAGCTCATAGGAGAGTAGAGCCTCTCGAATAGCTCTAAAGGAGAATAGCACTCTCGAAGTCTGCTAATACAATTTGTTTCCTATCTCTCAATTTCTGTATTCCTTGTAATTGATACAATTCATTCTATACAAAATTCACTTCATGTGTGGATCTATCCTTTATCTTTTCTTCATACAACACAGTAGAGATTCCTGCTAAGATTGTGAAGTGCATTCCTTCATTCTTGATTCTTTCAGATCAGTTGCAGCAACTTGTTCCACTTGTGTCAAAGAATCTAGAGCCAACATCTTCTCCAACCTGCAATACAAATCAAGAAAAGGTCAGTTTCTATCAATGTACTTGGTTACCAGCCATTCACCCTGTCTTTTTATACAGCAATACATGAATCTCTAAAACAATATTTAAGTAACCACTTTAGTAAAACGTTTTTAGTACCCTTAAAAAAGATAGTAGTGACAGTAGTCAGAGTAACACTCCTGATTAATCAAATTTACCTGTCTTTTTATACTGCAGTACATGAATCTCTAAACAATATAGAAGTAACCACTTTAGTAACACGTTTTTAGTACCCATAAAAAAAGATAGTAGTGCCAGTCCTGATTAATCAAATTATATTTTAATACTCTGTTATATTTTGCTTCCAGACAATGCATGGAATTCTGTACTCTGTTATATTTTGCTTCCAGACAATGCAATTATGAGAAAATACTCTGTGATCTGTATGGAATTCTGTACTCTGTTATATCAGTGTATAAGTGCATTATTTTGATGCCTTCGTCTTAATTTTTTTGCAGGAACGTGTTTAATTCTCTTGATATATGTTTCCATTTAAAGGAGCTGAATGGATTTTCGAATAGAACAACTTCTAGGTATGGCATATTCTAAATTTTTTATGTATTGTAGTTTATGCATGCAACATCATAACTTGTCAGGATACCATTTAAAGGAGCTGAATGGATGTTCAAATAGAACAAGTTCTAGCTCCCAAGCATATAAACAGAATGAGATTGTTCGGTCTGATAGAATAATGTTTTTCGTATTGAAAAGGTGTGACTGCAGTGCTTTAATTAACGTACATCGATGTTATCTATGGTGCTCAGCAGTTCTTTAGCTAGATTTGTCTAAAATGAGACAGTCAAAAGCATGCACTTTCTGGTGATGTTTCCTGTGTAGTCTGTACATGTTAGCATTAAGTTATTGGAAGTTATTGAATGAACTCATTTAGCTAACTGATGCATACAGTCTAATGTCTGCGCTTTCTATCGATGTTTTCTAAGAATTTGTTTGTGCAGAAAATATGCTTTCTTACTGCATGCTTTCGATGCTAGCATTACAAGCATACTCATGTACGTACCATACACATTAGTTGCATTCATGACTGGTTCTTCAAGTGCGTTTCTCACTCAAATTTTGCCTATGCCATTGTCACGTTCCATTCTATACATGTCTTTTTATTCTATCAAATATTACTGATATGGGAAAAACAGTTATATTGGCAATAATATTGAATTATGGAATTGCTCTCCTGAATGTGTTACACTTTTTATGGTTCGGGTCTCTAGTTGGAGATGTTGGGATCAGTAATTTACTATTTAGTTGAAGGTTAAAACCTCACTTTATTTTCTGATATTCTTGTCAAAACTTTATGATTTCAAGAAGGATGATCTTAGTCTAGTCTGCATTTGTGCACTCTATTTCATATTTAGCATTTTGATTGAGCTTTATTTTACTTTATTTGCAGGGAATAATGCACAAGGACCTAGGAGTTCAGAGTATGCAATGGAGAATGATCAATATGAGTCTGTCAGAGCATTTCACTAACACTGCATGAACAGCTTTGAGTTGTCTGGATGTTGGTGACCACACCTGATTGTACTTTTGATTTTGTTATTGCAATGACTATCTTATTGTTTTCATATGAGCAGTTACGTTGAAAGAACTATAAATTTTGTTGATGTTGGTCTTGTTATTGTAATGACTAAGTTGATTTTAATATTTTCAGTAAGTTGATAGAAGTAACAATCTGTCTTCTATCAAATTCTTGTTATTGCCAGTATATAGCATTTCAGTAGTCAGTAAGTTTGATAGAAGTAACAATCTGTCTTCTGAGGTGCCCTCATTTTTTGGCAAATTTGTCTTCTTTGGCAAAAATAGACATTAGTCAATGTGGACTATATGGCCGATTACCTGAAGGCATTTGCAACTTGCCAAAGCTACAGAATCTTGATGTGTCAATAAATTCACTCAGTGGGAATTTGCCCAGAATGCATTTTTAAATGCACCGTTTCATTTCCTCCATTGAATTCTATCAAGATTTAGGTTGGTGGATACAAATACATCAGTCTAAAAGCTATGTTAGAAATACGAGGGTATGTACTTTTTGTAGACAACCCCCTAAAACCTATGTAATAATGACAATATATTTATACAAAAAAAAAAAAAAAGGTTGAATCATTTAGTAAAAATTATATCATTAGCCAAATGATACTAATTTTAAGTATGTGATCTCTTTTACAATTGGTATCATCTTTGTTGAGATGCAAATTTGTAAAGTTGAATCATTTAATAAAAATAGTATCATTAGCCAAATGATACTAATTTTAAATAGTATCACTTTCAACATGATTCTAAATTTAGGATCACCAAGAATAGTAATCATTTGATAGGTGATTCTAATATTTCAGCTACACTTCAAAACAGTTACAAAAAACATTGTTTTGGTGTAGTGCCTATACATTCAGTTGTGCTGGTATTGAAGGTTGTGGAAGGAACCAAGCCCACTTTAGAGACTCTGTGCTTACGTATATTAGAATACTTGGTCAATTTCTTGTAATGTGAAATGAACCGCAAGTTTGGAACCTCATCATGGATACCATCATAAGGAAGAAATAGATGTGGCTCTTCCAGCATTCTAAAATCACAACGTTCTCCAAAATTTATTTTTTTCAAATAACATTCTGATAATCATGAGTACTACTAGTCAACCTGTTGGAATTGAGATTTGAGGATGGACTTAACTTGTTGAGTGGTGGGTTGTTTTGTGTAGAGAAAGATGAGATGAAAACAATGAAAATGATGATTAACTTGTGAATAAGATTGAAGAAAGAAAGCTACCTCTAGTGTGGGTAGTCTTTGTATTACTTGTTTTATCCTCGAATGAATAACATGAGAGCCTATATATAGAGCAAATGTACATGAATGAAGACCTCTAGATAATCTAAAGTCATAGGAAATGCAATGTATCGTACTCCCAAAGTACATAGCCCCTAGGTACATGAATCCAAAAAATAGTTTTCCAAGGTTCATAGTCCAAAGCATGCATGAACTTATCAACACAAGGCATTAATTAAGGCCCTAGGTACATGAACTTCCGCTAGAGTCATTGTTCAGCCCGTAAATCAAACTATCCCGCACGGCACGAATCTTGGAGATTGGCCCAGGACAGTAAGGCCTGAATACAAATCACTAAGCTATCACAGGCCCGAAACTCGCTCCCATGAATCAACTCTCAACACAATCAAATATTGAGTCCCAAACAAAATCAAGTGCTAAAGAGAATCAGTCATGCACATGTAAGATCCTGCGCAAGATCTCCTCCCTTCATCACGCCCTCGAAAGCAGGAACAGTTGAGGAGTGAAGACTTGCTACATAAGATGTGGAAAATGAAGGAGAAGGATACACATACATATTGCAAGCTCATTATATCTAGTCTTCATTCTCCTTGCATCATTACCTGATTTGAACATCGGAGTGCTTTCGGCCACCACAACAATGGTCCCTAGCTCACCGTTGTTCGTTTTAACAGGCTCAAGTTCAGCAAGAATGGATTTGAACGCATCAAAGGACATGATATTTAGAAAATGGGAAAAATATACTTGCTAGATTTTATTACAATCACTGATCACCAATTGATTTATCTCAAGATGCCAAAAACAAAAATTTGGTTGAAGACAGAAATGATAAACTTTTGAAATTAAAGGTGACATGAAATGATGGGTAACAATTATTTTACCCATAAGCCCTATTATTTGATGCCCACATCAAAGTCTTTCAACAGAGCTTAAGACACGCCATAATTTAAAGCATAAAAGCGTTGGCATCTATGAATGCTGTGATGATTTCAAAAAAAAATAAAAAAAATTCATTTTCTTTTTTTTTCCTTTTTCTTTTTCTTTATATTAAACATAAAATTGTGCTTCTTTTCTTTTTGGCCACGGCAAACCATTATTTAAAAAAGAAGTTATATTCATATATTACAATTCGGTTTGGGTCTACGTCCATGCACAATAAACGAACCTAAATGTTTCAAATCCTTCTGCTAGGACTTGAATCCCAGACTGAGAATTGATTTTTTTTTTTAAAAAAAAATTGGTTCGTTGACCCTTTTTATTTATTTATGAATCCATGTTCGAAGGCTACATGACTGACCCAATAGGGTTAACCAAACCAGACCCGAAGGCTACATATTGTTGCCACTTAATGTCATCATCGCCTCCATTTCGCAATAAGACTTGCTTTCGCTCCGCCCATCGCCCTCCACCTTGCATGAAGACTCGCTTTCGCTTCTCTCGATCTAGTCCATCTAAGTAGCTGCATTCAATACCCGAAGGCTTATCAACGGCGGGCAAATGTGCTCCTAATAATCGGGGCGAAAACTCACAAAATCCTAACTGGTGAGTCTCGAACCCGCAACCTCTCACAAGGAGAGTGAATGTCCGACCAATGAGCTACAATTGGGGGACAACTGAGAATGATTAGTCGATTCTGAATTGGACGTATGTGGGGACTCAGAAATTTCACCTAAGCAAACTAGATCGATAAGAATGATCAAAGCCTTATGCAACATGAATTTTTTCAAAGTGACCCTAATTTTTCTATTGATTGATTGTTATTATTCCCCATATTGCTTATAAAAGTCACAAATATAGTTTTTTTTTTTTTAAGTGTGAACCCTTTTTTTATTTTATTTTATATTAATTGTTTGTTTCTCATTGCTTATAATAGATCGCACAATATAACTTTATTAAGCGTGGACTGTAAGTGTGAAACATGGTTTTCTTCATTGGCATCTCTTGAATCTCAAGCCACCGAATCCTCATCTCTCAGGTTTGATTTATTTCGATTCTTTTTTTTTTCGGAAAACATTAACCTTAATCCAATGGATGAAACCTGCTTTTGAATAGGCATAAGAATATTTTTTCGGAAAAACATTAACATTAACATCAACCTAGTAAAAAGGAAAAAAAAAAAAAGTGTTATAAATAGGCATAAGAATATGTTTCCAATGGATGAAACCTGCTTTTGAATGCTTTGAATCCAATGCTTTCTCATATCTAATTAAACTGAAGCAAGGAATAAAATTTACATGAATAGCACCTTGGTTTTTCAACCACTATATATTTGTTCACACAATTCTATCCAATGATCATGTCGACTGCAACTACTCCAAGTCTCCTGATCATCATCAGATATGTCAATAAACCAAAGTTGCACATCGAGCATCACTTACAGGAGATTGGGACATTGTCCATCAGTTTTATACAGCACATGAAAAACCTTTTGCAGTCAATGCATCTGGCGACACAATTCTTCACCTACTTATTCTCAGTCAACACACTTGCGTCGTTCGTAAACTTTTCCAGCACTTTCCATTAACAATAAATTGTCATCTCTTGGCACAAAATCATAAAGGTAATACACCACTCCATGAAGCTGTTATGAATAGTTCAATGGAGATTGTTAAACAACTGGTGGAAAAGGAGGGGAACTTAGTTTATATACGCAATTCTCTTGGAGAGACACCCTTGTATTGGGCTGCAACTTATGGGAAGAAGGAGATTCTACGCTTTCTTCGCAAGAAAATCCGTGACGAAAATGTGCTAATAAGAAGTGATTTTTCTACCATTCTCCATGCAGCTGTGGCTGGTGAATTCTATGGTATATATCTTTCATTTTCCTTTAAAAAACAATGATACATGTCAAGAATTCAATTTATTTTATTTAGTTTTTTTTCCCCCAAAAAAATTTCTACAGTTTACACTAGTTTATGAACAGTGTGCTGATGATACATGTCAAGAATCCCTTTCTGCTGCATACGGATACATAAGTGCTGCCATAAGGCCAAGTGCATTCATAGTTATTTATTTATTTATTTATTACAAATAATTTTTTTTAATTAAACCTTTGGGGGGCGGGCAGCTATATATGGGATGCTAGACCTTTATTTCTTATCAAAAAATATTTACAAACTAAACAGAAATACATTACTACATTTGCCCGAACAATAAATCTCAAAAACTAAAGCTGAAAAACTAAACCCAAAATCATTTTCTAAACAACTTGAACCACCCCTGCGTGAGAGACCATGCTTTAATCCAATGGTATACATTTACAGTTTTAACTTGATTTCTAAAACTGTAAAAATAAAAATACAGTGAAAGAATTAATGGCTGCCTATTTCTAAAATTGTAAAAATCAGGTTTCGCAATAGAGATAAATGAATGGCACCCTTCGCTCGCTAGGGCTCATGACAAACAAGGAATTACAGCTCTTCATCACATTGCTCAATCACCGGCCTCGTATAGGAGTGGAACAGTTTACACATATCAACATATTGGTGCATCTTCTCCATTCATTCCGGTGGACATATTAGCAATTTTCATTTACATGTGTAAGTCAATTTTTCATTTTCCTATCCATATAATACGTATTTTTAGATTCATATTCTAATAAAATAAATCGTTAATTGTTGGTGGGTTGGGTGTTTCATAAGTTTGCATTACTGTGTAATGATCTTGTAACTTTTCTTTTAAGCAGGTCTTCCTTCCTATGATAATTATCCTACCAGAAAGACAGAGATATCACGTACGTACTGTGACATCATCTCAATTAAATGTTGATTTTCCGATTGTTTATCTTTTTTAATTTCATTGTATTTATTTATATATATGAACCCTCCGTCACAATGACAATGACGGAAGTATTCTCTCTTTCCA